>BQNB010012246.1:3379-79626 GCA_026074375.1 Tanacetum coccineum | reverse complement strand
ACATTTCCTCATCTTCAGTAACCGTAGTAGGTTCTGGATCATAAGTAGGAGCAGAAGAGGTAACAATTGCTTTTCCTCTATTTCTTGTGGACTGTTGCGATCTGGTGGAGGAATGTATTAGATGGCTAAGTTAGGTTAGTTTGACCGTTGACCGTTGACTGTTGACCGTTGACGGTTGACTTATTCGGCCCAAACCTAATTGTGGGTTTGGGTCCATTAACGGTCAACGGTCAAACTAACCTAACTTAGCCATCTAATAGAATGATGGTAAACTGGTTGTTGTTGAGCAACAAGTGCAAGTGGATTAGCAGTAAGTGCTAGTCTTTCAGTTCGTATCTCATTGACTTCATTCTGCTGTTGCTTCAGAATGTCATAAAGCTTGTGATAGGAGACAGTCTTCAGCTCTTGACTCTGCTTAACAAGTGTCACAAACCTTTGCCATTCTGGTTGTAGTTGAAGTAAGAACTGGACATTGACCTGATGATTAGTAACATTACACTGATTTCGGACAAGCTCATTCATCATCTTGTAAAACCGTGAGTAATACGATTCAAGTGATTCACCATCTCGTGATGTGAATTTTCCAAACTCCCAATATAAATTGGTTTCAAGATCTTGAACATTAATTGATTCACCTTGTTTCAACCTTTCAATGGCTTTCCACATTTCACATGCATTCGGACAAGCATCAACTGTGGAGTAGATATCGTTATCTATCCCTGTCAGAATGATCTGAACGGCTTCAGCTTCAGCATTCATTTGATCTCGTATGTCTTGTGAAACATTCTTATAGTTCTCCATATACCTCTCTGTGGTTGTTTCAGAACTACCTTCAGCAACTGGAACTGTTTTCTCAGCCCATTGATACGTGTATGGTGGATTTTGGAGACAATAGTGGATGAGTTCACTGTTAGGTTTGGTGTCAATGTATCTCTTGATTCTGGATTTCCACTGAACGTAATTACCCGGTGCTAACATTGGTGGACGATCTTTGCTACCCGCTTCCATGATAGCATTATGAAGAGCATTCGATGATTGAGTTTGCAAATTGGTATTTGAATTTGACATTTTGATGTTGTGAATGGATATCGGATCTTAAGTAGGTAAAGTGATTGTTGTTGTGGATTGAAATCAATTAACGTTCACGGGATTTTACAAATCTTTGATTAAAACCGAGAAAAGAATCGTATCTTTCGCGGGATTTTACAAAATCAAGAGGAAACCGTAAAACAAAATTGAATTGATGTTGAAATCGTTGTTGTCGTTGAAGAACGTAAGCTTTTGAAACGATTAATGAGCTTAAAACGGCAAACGGTGCACAAACGATTCACGTTGGAGGGCTAACGGGCTGATTTGAAAGGAGAAGGACAAACGATGTAATGTTGTTTTAACAATGAGGGTTATAAAACAAACAAAGGACTAGCACTGAAATTATGTGAGAGTTGAGGGACTGCATGTGATAACTTGTAAAAAGTTGTTAATTAATAAAAAACAATTTCCCTCCTAATTCATTTTCTTCCCCGTTTGAAAATTAAACAAAATTGCAACGATTCCTTTTTACTTCATTCGGGATGATACGTTTAGTGTCGGTGAAAAGTAAATATACCGCGTTGATCGAAACGAGACCGCGATCGCAACGGTATAAGTTAAACGTCCCGTAGTTTACCGTCACTCGAAACCGAAAACCGAAAAAACTTAAACGAGTATAGACTTGTTCTCGAGAATTAGTTCGGTTTGCACTAGTAAAAAAAACTCGTTCGGCTCTTTCAAGCGTTAACTCGTTCGGCTCTTTTTAAAATTACACTCGTTCGGCTCTTATAAAATGACACTCGTTCGGCTCTTTCCTTGTATGTTGGAGCTCGTTCGGTTGTAAAAGTTAGGAACTCGTTCGGTCGTTTTTAGAATGTTGCTCGTTCGGTCCTTGTTGATGATTTGAGACTCGTTCGGTGGTCTTTGTTTTTCTACTCGTTCGGTTCTTTTAAAATGACACTCGGTCGGCTCTTAAGAAATACACTCGTTCAGTCCTTAAGAAATACACTCGTTCGGTTCATTCAAAGAGTACACTCGATCGGTGGTCTTTGAATTTTACTCGTTCGGTCGTTGATGATTTGAGACTCGTTTTTGGTGTTCTTGTGTTTTTAATTTACTCGTTCGGTTCTTCAAGATTGAACTAGATCGGGTCTGTTTATTTTCAAACTAAATAAACTGTTTTTTTTTCGTTAGGTGATACTAAATAAACTACAAAGAACAAAACAAAAACAATTTGACGTGAAAAGAAAAACTCACAGTAACACAACTTGGTGTCTATTTTTTTTTCAAACTAAAAACACGCCCATATCACAACTAAGTTGTGTATACATAATTAATAGGCCCTTGAAACTGTTTTGAGTTGTGTTGTACACGATTAACAACCCAAAATCAAAATTTTGAAAAATAAAATAAGCTTAAGAAAACAATAAGCCGAAACCAACAATAAGCTCAAATAAGCTCACAACAACAAAAAAAAAAACAAACAAGTTAGCCGAATAATAAGTTTAAAAAAAAAGAAAAAAATTACCACAAACAAATCACTAAACCCACCCGTGGCGATTGATACCAAATGTTATCCCAAAAGCTTAATCCATTTCACAACAATAAGCTATACCAATAAGCAAAATAGTAGAAAGATAGAAAGAAAAGTTGGAAGATTTATTAGAGAGAAACTAGAGAGGTGGAAGATTACACACACACACAAACTATGCAAATGGTAACCAACACCCTCTCCATGTGTGGAGAGGGTCCTTTTATACCCTTGAGCCATAAGTGGCATGTGGGCTTTTCTACTTGGGCCGGGCTTGGCTAAACTTGGGCTTTGAGCCCGCAACACGGACAATATTAGATTACAAACCAAGCCCGTTGAACCCGACTATCCTATTACAATACAAGACCTAGTTTGACTTTGTAAGACCGATAACATTCTCGTTTGACTTAATATAATTAAGGCTAACACTTTTATTTATGCCTTTCGATAATTTCGTTACCACGCTTGGTAACTCGTTTGCATTTCCCTTCTAAATTGATTTAACTTGGGTGTTTGTTTAATATTTATTGTTGCGACAAAGGCTCGGCTCCTAGTGGGTTTATTTGTTCCCTTCAGCTTATCGTGTCAGTTGTAACCCTTTTTTTATTATTATTTATTATTATTATTTTTTTTTGTCGACTTTATATAGTAAGGTGGAGTGAAGGTCTGCTTAGTTGTTATGGTTACTAATTCGATTTCCTAAAATAAACACGTCTTCTGAATAAGTACACAAAAAACTTGATATAAGTAAAGATGTTTCTTGATAAGAAGTTTTAAGGTGACTACTCTCAGCATGGGCATGGTTCTTCCTGAATTATACATAGGTGATCAAGTTATGTATATTTGAGGACTAACGATGCAATGCTCATTTTGTCAAAATAGTGTTATGTTTTCATGAGATTTGAGAGAGTGACTTGTATAACTAAGATAGAGATTTAAAGTAACATTGGCGAAATGAAAAGCCTCATGGCATAAATGAATGACGGTATCGTGTAAGAAAAAAAAATAGCTCATATATATATAGGTATTCTCATATAATACCAGTATTGACGCCTAAGGGGGGGGGGGGGGGCGGGGAGGGGGGGGGGGGAGTAAAATGAGAAATCGGTAAGTACAGAAAATAAGATGATCAATATTTAATAATAACGGACCAATATAAGGTAAATAGTAAAACATCATATGATAGACGTAAGAGAGCAAAATTATAACCAAGTGTTATATAATCATTATTCATGTAATTTGCAATATGGATGCAAAAGAGAGCATATAAGTTACCTGGGAGCAAGCGCGTGCGGATATCAGATAAACAAGGAAAGACTCTATATTTTGAAAAACATGGTCATAGTCTAGGTTTTGAAAACGACCTAGTTCTCTATGACTTCAGCTCTGATACCATCTGTAACACCCCCGAAAATCAGGACAACGCAGCGGAATGGTAACATTTGGGGTGCTACTTCAGGGCACAAAACACAAGTCACGGAAAACGACCTTAAAATGGACGTTTTAAATAAAGTCATATTCTATTTAATAAAAGATCAGAGTTGCAACAGGTTTCATTTATAATGTATTAGAAAACATTGTCAAAACGTTTGTCACATAGTACTCAAGTTATTAAGCCTTCAAAAATATATATATCCGCGCGACTCGAATGCTCCCAATGCTCCACTAGCAAAATAGTAACCTGAAAATACATGCTAAAACGTCAACAATAATGTTGGTGAATTCATAGGTTTAAGTAAAAAGCAATATTGAAATAATTTAAGAAATATTTCAGAAGAAAAGTAGCGTTACAACATTTAAAAGTGTTATTTCCGAAATCCATCCAAAATCCAAGTAGTGATTCATCAAATCAAGAAGTATTTAAAAAGTGGACCACAAGATCGATAATGGTTTGGACTATAGTACATATTTCGAAGCCAAAACAAGTAATGTAGACAAAGAGAAAACACATTCAACAAGTCTAGATATATTATTGCACTAAGCTCATGACACCGAAGCCTTAACTAGATTTGTGCCCCAATCAGAAAATAGGATGCTTGCCAACACCCTAACATCTCTCAATGTTAAATGCACCCGATCAAACTAGTGACCCAAGTAAGGGTGGGGATTGTTAGTCCCGATAGATCTATCCATAACACCAGCGCTCACTATAATAGCAATTAACGGTTCATGATAATAGGGACTTCACGGCAATAAGGTAACTTAGGCATTAATAATCAGGCAGTAATCTGGATAGCATACACTTTGAAAAACACTTGTGTCCGATAGTAAAACAATCATGTCTAAAATTCACGGTTTCAAATATAAGTATTCACGATCTCAAATCATGTAGTAAACAAATCAAGCTTTAGTAAAAATAATCATGTAACGCTTACGTAGTAGAAATCAATAAGTTCACTTTGTAAAACGAGCATGTATTCCCCTCGCGGGTTTATAAAACATTGAAAAGATTGAAATGCGAGACTATGAACTCACAAAGTATTGAAAGGTAATTGTATTGTAGTAAAATATACAAGTTTGTAAACGAGCATGTATTCTCCCCCAAAACAGTTTAAAACAAGTAAAATAGGGGCTATGAAACTCACCTTGAGTGAATGGAAATCAACAAGTATTCACAATAGAAAAATGCGTCACGAAGGAAATCCGAAGGCAACCTAAATTATCATAGGTCGTATAAATACCAAGTACTTATATTAACAACATTGAATATAATCTAATAGATGCAACATCGTACTATCGTTCGGGCTATCATAATTAAAGAGGTCATGACATGACGTACGAGGAGTTAGGACACTTTAAATCGTAAATCCAACAACTCGTCGAAACGCCATCCGAAGAGGCCTCATTATGAAACTCCCTAGTAATATAGTACTTTGATAACCACATAATATTCTATATAGCTCAATCACCAACTAATGGTTTTGGTAAAATTGTGTTTAATAAGTTAAAACGTTTATAATTACCGTTTAGTAATACTGGCGTAACTTTCGCGTTTTAAGCCCGATTCTCGCGTTTCTTATGTCCATCTTTTCGTATTAAGACGGGTTATCGATATTTGACATTTTTATAAATTTTACCCCCTGATGAACAGTAACTTTTACTGTTCATGACAGACATGAGTTTTACAAAATTCGTATTTGTCGTCGTGAAACCCGTAAATGTCGTATTTTATTCGTTATAGCTCCGTTTTTAATGATTCTTTCGAGGACGTTCTCGTATTTGAAAGTTCTATATTTTTATGAGGTTTACAAAAATATAACTTTCTGTCATGAATAGTAACTTTTATAAAAATAGTTTTATAAAAGTATTAATTGTCGTAAACTTGCGAAATTCATAACTCGTTCGTTATTAATTGAAAAATTATGATTCTTATCATTTTGGAATCCTAAAAATATGTATTATTTGTTAAAAAATATCAACCCTTGCTGTTTATAATTTTTATAAAAATGTTTTTATAAAAATTTACTTACGACTTCGTTTATTAAACGTATTAACTCGGTTTTTTATACGTAACTTTTTCGTTATTAAATCCGTTTTACAAGTTTCTTACTTTTCGGAATCGTCGTGAAATGTATTATCTCTTATAAAAAATATAAAATAGATATGTTTTTATAGCACTTTGGGACAGAATGTTTGCATGACATTCTTAGGTTCATTTATATCTTTGTTTTCATACTTTTCCACTTTTACATATAAACCATAAGTGTACAAGTGTATTTCTTCTAACATAACTTTATTTTGGTGTTCTAATAACATGATTAAAAGTCCATAATCAATATTATTATATCTTATGTATTTCTTTAACTTGAAACATATTATGAAACTTTGAAAACCCTAATTAACTCATAATCATTTTTACACTAAAATAACTTGATACAATATTTTCTCATCCTTTTTAACATGATGTAAGTAATAACTCAACATATATAAAAGTAATCCATGTGGTCATTTCAAGTGAAAACTTTATTTTCATGATTAAAACTTAAATGGTGATATAAGCTAAATAGAATGATCATATGCATAATAATGAAAGTTATAGCAACATAAAGAGTTTAAATGGACCTTATGAGGTATGATGATGATGATAAACAAATGCTAAACCCGTGTTTAGCCTTAAAACCCAAGCTTGCACTTAAGAAAACCCTTATTTTCTTAACAAAAACCCTAGCTTCCTTTTCTTGATTATTACTTGTAAATGGTGATTCAATGGAGGAAAACACCTTAGAATGTCTTAGGATAGATGTGTATAGAAGTGTATGGATTGTATAAAAATTGCTATAGATTTGGTTTGGTGCTTGTTCTTGCCGTGAGCTTATATGAGTGATAGAGGGAGTATACTTGATTTTTGTTAAGTGTTTAACATGTAAATGCTAGCTCTCTTATGCCATGTATAAGTAGTAACATGTATAGATAGTCAAGGGAACATAAAGCAAGTCCTAGGGATGGCCAAGGTCTTAGTCAAGGCATGGTCCAAGGTAAGCTAGGTATGGTGTGCCATAATGAGTATGGTGTGCCATAATGAGGTATGGTATGTAATTGACCATTTTGAAATCTTATCTCATTTTTCATGTATAATCTTGTATATGATACAAGATTTTCGGAAATTACAAAGATATACATGATATATTTATGAAATTTTGTGTATTGGGTATAAAAGTGGGTATTTGTTGAAGCGTAGAAAAGTTATTGTGGTTCCGGGTATGCCTAAACTTGATTTATCGCGAAACGTAAACGTTTTACGTAACCGACAAAAATAAAATATAAAGAGGTGATTATTACTTTCAACAAAAATAAAATAATGTTTATATCGTTGGTAAAATGTTATCGTTTAAGTGGGTCAATCGTCTCGTAAAATAATATTTATAAATTTAAACTCATTAGATTATTATATAAATGATTCTAAAAAAATGTTTTGCCAAAAGTTTTATTTAAAACGAACCAACACTATTCATGTCAGGAAATAGTGTATAAAAATCATATTTCTCTTGTTTTATTCGTTAAGTGAAAGTTTTTAGCTTACTCGATTTAATTATGTGATGAGAATTAAAGTAAACGCGCACGAGAGAAAAAAAAAAAATAGTGAATTTAATGACGTCGTTCATTGATCAAAAATACGGATTGTTATATTAATTGAGGGGACCGCCTATCTGAGAAAACAAACACCCCCTTTCAGACGAATTTTTATGCCAAACACATCATTCACTCTTCTTCTCCTCTCCCACTCACTGTGACGAAAACCCAACACCATAACCATCAAAATCAAAACTTCAAATCATCAAATTAACCAAAATTCGCAAGGGGTAATCACTAACAAATCAATCAACAACATCTATTGTAAGTTTTCCATCATTCTTTTCATTTGATTTCATTTAATTTTGCTCACAATCAAAATTGGGTGTTCTTTATTATTTTCATACTTTTTATTTTGGTCTAGGATTTCCATAACTATAATGATTCCCATAGTCATAAGAACACTACAACCTTGATAGGATTGAATCAAAATACGACTCATTGTAAGCCTTTGAGGCATGTTAGTAACTAGTTTTTCTTTAATTTTTAATATAACTTAGCTTGTTTTTAATTACTTAAAGCTTTTGCTTTCAGCTTTGTAACATTTTCCAAGTTTTAATGCAAGTTTGAAGTTTTTTTAAGTCAATTTTCAATACCAGTGTTAAGTTTCTTAATCATACTGTTTTGTGTTCAAAAAGCTCTCACCACAGCTTACTTATACGCTGTTTTCACTAAGTAAAACTAAAAAGTTAAGTAGTAAAGAGAAAATAACAAATATCACTCTCAAATATACCACAGCTTACTTATTGGATGATAAGCCAGTTCTGGACGGGCTTATAGACTCTCACTAGTTTGCTTTATGCAAGCTAGAGCTTGTAGATTCATTGTTTGACCCTGTTTTGAGCAAGGGTGTAGTAAGTCTCTCTTTTTCTTACTTTACTTATCTATTGCAGAACTGCTAGTTCAATTTTTTTTGCTACTTTTAAGCCTAGCAGTATTAACTTAAGCCTAGCAGTATTAACTTAAGCCTAGGCCATTAATTTAACTTAAGAAGCCTAGCAGTATTAACTTAAGCCTAACATATTAACTTAAAGTTATAATGGTAGTTAATACTGTATAGTGACTGGTTGTAGTACTGATGTGTTTATGCTTGTTCATTTTAGGCCTTGAATTTCTTTTTTGTAGTTGCTTATTTAGAGTCAGTTTTAGCTTATTTAATTTGTCTTAGTTTATTTAGTCTTACTTGTGTTTTAGATGAAAAAGTTTTAAAGTATTTTTCCCAATTCCCCTAGCTTTTATTTCTTGTTCTAGCTTAATGTTCTCTTGTTTATTTTTATCTACATTTTGCTTATCAGTGTTAGTATGCCAAATCGATAACCTCATGGCCTTGTCATATTCAAGAAACATTCAAGATTTCTATTCAATCGGGATTCTTGGGACGCTTTTTGGGTTGGTAGCGGGATGATGGAGGTGGGTTCTGAGTGCTCTAGCGCTCGTTTGGGGGGACATGTAACAAGGACCGCGGGGGCACGACTCTATAGGAATGGACTGGCTTTCCGTTTTTTTTCCTCGTCCCGCGTATTCTTGGGTCTCGCTGATCCAATGTGGGGACCTTTTGTACTAATATCTATATATATTTTACACTTATATATAGCGGTGTTATAGGAGAAAGGGTGATTTTCTGCGGATATCAAACACACAATTAAAAAGTGTCAAAACAGTCCGCTCTCAAGTCCAAATCACATTCTTACCAAAAAGGCAAGAGGCCCTGGAGCAGGTGAAGCAATTGGAGACAAGCACCTTCCGAGAGGAATGTATTACGGACTAGGCTGCTATCGAGACAGTCTCCACCCCGCTTGTCGTTTGCTCACAGTATTTGTTATGGTAAATTGGTGTTATTGGACTTAGAAAATACAAGGATACCTGAGCTTTATTTTAATTGTCAAAGAGAAAATCAAATCGTTGGCCCAAAGCTACTGCCCAACATCAAATCATCCATAATAATGGAGAATGTAGTATTTTCTTCAACGGTCTGATCTTTAGCTACTCCAACCGCAAATCTTCCATATGGCATGTTTTTAACTCGTCTTTATCGATACGTCATGGAAACGTATCCTCATCTTGACAATGGCACCTATGACATTGTTGAGCGAGTCATGCGTCCTCTTGCTCTAAGACAAACTCGACGACCTCGAAGTGATCGTGGCAAGGCACGTCGTTCCGTCTCTTCTTCATCCTCTCATCATCAAGGCACGTCATCTCATCAACACGATGATGATGATGATGATGTCGAAACTTCTCGAGCAAGTACTCCATCTCCTACCACCTATCTTAACTCTCTTCATCCACTCGACTACCAAAACTACCATATGCCTTCCTCTTCCGAGCAAACCGATGAAACTCTCTTTGCACGACAAACCACCTTGCTCAACCAAACGCAACGAATGCATGAGGAGATGCGCGGAGGGTTCAAGTCATTTGGAAAGGCATTAAAAGGAGTGTTTAGCAAGAAGAAGAAGTGAAGACATAGGAGAGAAATTAGCTAGATAGCTAAATGTGGTTTAAGACAATTTTTAACTTGATTATGTGTATGTTCTAAACAACTTGTGTGGTGATTATCCGATTTATTCGGAAAGACTTGGTTATTAGTTATCTTTAGATACTTATTTGCTATGATGATTTAAACCTTTGGTTGTTTTGTTTAATCAACTAATTATGCTACTTTGATTTCATGATTTAATGTGTTTATTACATGTTATATGATTAAATGTGCTCATAAAACTCAATAGGGCTTGCCGCAAATAAACCACCAAAAGAGAAATACTCTCAAAAAAAATATCAGAAAAATCATTTTTCTGTGAAAAATGGATACCAGCAGAGGGCGGCCCCCTTAATTCATAACGGGCGGCCTCTTTATCTTTAAGGGGACCGACCCCTAATTAAGGGGACCGCCCTAGCAGATCACGGGTAAAACAGTATTTCTCTTGCTTTTTGACCATCTTTTACCTAGTCTCGGCTATCTTTGCCCAGAATGCTCGAACATAATTTATAATAACTTAAACTAGTTCAAACTCATTCCATTTTCAAACCATTTCCTTTCCATAAATCCCCTCCAAATGATCATCTCCAATACACCATCTTTTTCATCATTCATCAACCATTATCAACATCCATGACATCACCTCAAGCTTCCATTTTCAAACCATACAAGAAACCTAAATTCACAATTATACCACCTAAACAACTCTTTATTGACTTGACAAAAGAAGACACTACAACCCCATCTCCCAAGTTTCAAGTCTCATCACCAAGTGCTCCTAATGCACCCTCTAAAACACCATCCACAAAAGACACATCATCTTCATCCATTGACTACACACCAAAATCACCAACTCTCTTATCATCACCCTCCACCAATGGGTATCTAAACTCCCCATTGTCACCTCCACCTAGAGTTCCTCCACCACCTCCAACTCAAGCACCCAACTCAATGGAAATAACCCTCTCACTCTCACCCATTACTCCACTAGATGTCCATCACAACTCACCATCACTTTCTCCACCCATCATTGGGCATCCCATCCCTTGGAATTTACTCGAAGCGCATGGTGATTCATGCCTTTGTTGTGTCCACAACCGAACCCTCATTTTTGGGTTAAGGGATGAACTTCAATATATGTTTTCATATATTGAACATATGCTCTCACAACCACCAACAACCATCATCCCACCACCTCCATCATCTTCCCCAAACTAAACATACTCTATGTTTAGTTTCTCAAATAATTGTCCATCCACCATTTTGCAAGCAAGTCCTATGGAGCTTTACTAGTTATAGGACTTTTTGTAGTTTAAAATTTTCATGTATGTTAGCATGTTATTTATTTTCCTTATGTATGCATGAGTGTGGTTCACACACTATTTTACTTTTAATGGATGATTATTGTTGGTTGCATTATTATTATGCCATATTTTTCCTTCTTGCTACATGTTAGAAATATTTGTATTGTTCTAACTCGTTTTTGTAGCCAAGAAACCATAGCTCGATTCCTTGGTGCCCTCGAACGAGGGGGAGCACACATCAAGGGGGAGCATTTATTCCGTCGATTTTACTAGCAATTCTCGACGATGCCTTTTTGATTCTACAAAAAGGGGGAGAAATGACATAAAACTCACTAAATACTTGTTTAAAAATAATTTTACATTTAATGAGTTTAAATTTTGTAATCATCAAAAAGGGGGAGATTGTTGATAGAAATAATGCCTAAAAACATTATTAATATTTTTCACATCTTTACGTTTTGATAATCACAAAATATAAAAACGTTCAATGTAAAATTAAACGTAAACAAGTAATTAGTAGTAAATTTTCATTTCGAAAATTATATCACTTAAAGGTATGAATAAATAAATGCTTAATGCATTTTATGATCAAAGGAAATTTTTATTCAACCTCACACTTTTATAAAATGTTGTAAACATTTTTATAAACATTACAAAACATTTTCTACAATTAAAAGAAATGTTTTATTCAAAATAAACATTTTGAAATTCAAATTTTCGGACCTAAAACGGCTAGAAAAGTTCCAGAAAATTCCCCCTACACAAAAGACAAACTGGGGAGCCCCTAGTCTAGGGCGGCCCCCTTAAATACACGGGCGGCCCCCTTAATTTTAAGGGGACCGCCCACCTATTTAAGGGGACCGCCCATAGGTAGACGCTCCTCCAGGCCCACCTTTAAATACAACGGGCGGCCACTTATCTTAAGAGGACCGTCCTCTCTATTTAAGGAGACCGCCCATAGGTAGACGCTCCTCCAGGAATGTCCTATAAATACTGGACTATTCCCCACTATTTTCTCACCTTTTTGCACTCTTTCTTTCTTTCAAAACAGCACACAACTTATTAAACTCGTTTGATCTATTTAATCATTTAATGCTTTGTTTCCAAGTGATCAAGCTCAATTCCTCAAGTGCAGAGAAGTAATACTTCCATCAATCAAAGTGAAGATAGTATTACACCTCAAGTGTGTATTGCAATCTTGTTGCATCCATATTCATAACTTGTATAAATCATTTGTTAAATCTGTAATGTTGTGTAGTAGATAGATCTTGGTGATGGTTGTTTAAGTTATAGTTGAATCTTAGTGATTAATCTAAGTTGTGATAGTTAGGTATGAAAGTAGAAGTAAAGTAGTGAAGTAGTGTGGTGAAGAATACTAAGGCGTGAAGAAGTTGTGTAGTTGTGAAGTCGTGAAAGTAGTGAAGAAGTTGTGTAGTCGTGATAGATTGGTTTACCTATGATTAGGAATCTCGGAATCTAGCTTTTGTTGTCGGAAATTGATATAAGCGAAAGTTATGTACGGTTTTCTCCACCATAAGGGAGTTTGTTGACATAGTGAAAAAAACTCTCGAGTTTGTGACGAGGAGTGAGTGGCAAAGAGGTGCTTCGTAACCGAACCACTATAAATCCTTGTGTTGTGGTTTGCTCTTTCTAACTCTTATCTCTTATTTCTTTATTTATTCTTACTTATTTATATTATTCATATTGTGCAAGTATTGAATTCACAAAAAATCGAATCTAAGTTTTTATAAACAAACATAAACATTAAATTAAAAAGCGGTAAACTATTCAACCCCCCTTCTAGTTTTCCAGAGGCACTTCTCCTAATTTAGAACGAAGTTGGTGTCTTCGCCTGTTTTAGCATTTTGTTTAAATGGGAGAGGCATGATGAGAATGAATCCCCGAAGACCGAGAAATCATCCATGAAGACCTCCATCGTTTCCTCGATCATGTCGTGGAAAATAGCCATCATGCACCTTTGGAACGTGCCCGAAGCATTACATAAACCAAAAGGCATGCGTCGGTAGGCAAACGTCCCATAAGGGCAAGTGAAGGTGGTATTTTCTTGGTCTTGCGGGTCTATAAGAATATGAAAATATCCCGAGAAACCATCTAGAAAATAATAGTATTCATTTACCACGAGTCTTTCGAGCATTTGGTCCATGAACGGGAGTGGGAAATGGTCTTTACGAGTGGCATCATTTAACTTTTGGTAGTCAATGCATACACGCCATCCCGTAACTAATCGAGTAGGTATCAACTCATTATCTTCATTTTCAACTACGGTCATTCCACCCTTTTTAGGCACACAATGCACGAGACTCACCCACGAACTATCGAAGATAGGGTAAATCAATCCGGAATCAAGGAGTTTGATAACTTCCTTTTTAATAACCTCATGAATTTTCGGATTCACCCTTCTTTGATGTTGAACCGCCAGTTTGAAGTCATCCTCCATTAAGATCTTGTGAGTACAAAAACGGGGGTCTATGCTCTTAATGTCGGAGATTTTCCATGCGATGGCCCGTTTGTGTGACTTAAGAACCTTTAAAAGGGCGGCATTTTCTTTATATTTTAACTCTTTAGAAATTATAATGGGTAATTTATCGGTTCCTTCTAAAAATGCATATTCTAGATGAGGAGGTAAATCCTTGAGCTCGAGTTCTGGTGGTTCTTCGATTGAAGGCTTCGTCATAGTAACATCAACTTGCTTAAGGTCTTCATTCTTCATCGGAGGGAGATTCGGAGAAGGGTCTTCATTCAACAATTTCTCAAGGTAAAGAATATCTCCCTCTGTGTCGTAGTAATCATCATCCAAATTAGAAGGATTATCCAGGGTATGTAGAAAAGTCTCTATCTCTTCCAAAATGAAATATCCTCCTTCAAAAGGAGTGAACGAAGGGGAAGAAGAAGCAATGATAGGATCCGAAGGAGTGGGATTGCCACTCGTCAAACTATCCAAAAATCCGAGCACTTCTAGAGCATACTCCTCACATGCAACGTCTATGACATTGATTTGATTAACTGATTCATCATAATAGTTATGGGAGTATCTTGAAGTGTACCCGACTTTAAATGTAATGGCCTCATCATTGACTCAAAGAGTTAACTCTTTACTGTGTACATCAATTAATGCTCGTGCCGTCCTAATGAAAGGTCTCCGAGGATACACCCCCCCCCCCCCCCCCCCCCCCCACCCCCCCCCCCCCCCCCACCCCCCCCCCCCCCCCCCCCCCCTCTAAACCGAGGATCGACATCGTAATCAACTACAACAAAGTCGGCCGGAAATTGAAACTTTCCTACTTTAACAAAGACATCTTCGGCTACACCGACCGGATAAGTGACTGATCGATTACCAAGTTCGAGAGTCATACGAGTAGGGGTAAGTTCCGGGAGCGACAACTTCTTCCATACGGAAAGAGGCATTAGGTTGATACTAGCGCCAAGATCGGCTAAGGCTAAGCACTCATCTAGCTCCGTAAAATCACAAGGGATTAGAAACTTGCCGGGGTCTCCAAGTTTTTCGGGCAACTTTTTAAGAAGCACCGCCGAACAATTCTCATTTAATGGAGTACTTTCTAATTCGAACAATTTTTCCTTATTACTTAGAAGACTCTTGAAAGTAGAAGCAAGCAAACTTCGGCATGTGAAGAAGAGCATCCGCAAAGTTAATATCGAAGTGTAATCTTTGAAAGATTTGAAGGAACTTCAACATTTGATAATTAGCTTTTTCACAGAGCTTTTGGTCGTTAATCCTTGAAGGATAATGAATCAAAGGTTTAAGGTTAGGCTTCGGAACACCCCTAAGTTCCGGAATCGGGTCTCGGACAACTAGAGGATGGACGTGTGCGGTAATTTCTGAACTTGTAGTTTACACCTTGTCTCTTATCACCTCCGGTCCTTGTTCCACTTCCTTCGGGAGAGAAGAAGAAGTAGGTGGAATCGAGGGTCCCTCATAAGCAATACCACTTCGGGTGGTAATAGCTTTCACGTCACCTCTTGAGTTAGCTACGGTATCACTGGGAAGTGATCCCGAACCCGAGGGACTTTGCCTCTGTATCGTAAGATTAGTTAACATGTTCATTATCTTATTGTTTTGATTTTCTAGCTTATTGGTTTTTGTCTCAATAGAGGAAAATTTATTTGTAAAAGAAGATTTGAATTCATTCCGCAATTTTGACTTCATATTACTCATTTGTGTTTGCATGGCTCTCAAAGTAGCTTCATTACTTTTCATGTAGTTCGATAACTCATTCGAAGGTCCAACTTGAGCTTGATTATTTGAGGCTTGATAATTGTTGTTTCCTTGATTGAAGTTCTGCCCACTTTGTTGATTGAATCCTTGATTGTTCGGAGCTTGATAATTTCCTTGATTTTGATTGTACCGATTCTGGTTGTAGTTTTGACTATTCTGCACATTCGGAGGAGGAAAACTGGGTGGTCCCATTTGGTTGCTAGCACGATAAATCGGGTCTACTTGAGGACGATATCCATTACCTACTTGACTGTAGGTCCCTACGACTGCACAAGCATCAAAAGTGTTGCCACCGGTGGCAAGACACTCATAGTAGGGATGTGGTCCACCACAAATCACACAAGTCTCTTTTATGGCTTTCACGGTAGCTTGTTGAGTAGCCTTGTTCATAAGTACTAATTCCTTAATGATCTCGGTGAGAGCAGTAACATCCGGAGAAGGAGATGGAGAAGAAGTAGTAGTACTCACTTTTGAAACAATCGATTTGTTTCGTGAAATACGTACTTTCGGCTAATTCTCAATGATCGTCAAAGCATCTCGAGGAGTACGGTTCAAAATATTTCCACCGGCTGCTGCATTTAGAGAATCTTGATCGGATTGTGTCAATGCATTATAAAACGTGTTGATTTGATGTAATTCTAAAAAACCATGATGTGGGCATTTACGAAGGAGATCTTTAAATCGGTCTCATGCCTCACTAAACATTTCATTAAACCGCTGCTGAAAATTCGCGATATCATTCTTGAGATTCGTAGTCTTCGAAGGAGGAAAGAAATAATTCACAAACTTAGAAACAAGATCTTCCTATGTATGGATAGAACGAGGGGGTTCTTTTTCAAGCCAAATTTAGGCGGCCCCCTCAAGAGAAAATGGTAAAAGCATCAACTTGATAGCATCGTGTGGAACATTTTTATACTTAAGCGTAGAAGTGATATTGTTAAACCAACGAAAATGAGAATGGGGATCATCCCTCTCAAAACCATGAAATTGACTCGAAGTTACTAGCGTAAGTTCTATTATGGAAACTTGCAAACTCTTGGCAAGTATAAGGGGAAGAACAATAGCATCTCCGTAACCATCGGTGGTTGCTTAGAGTAATTCCGACATAGTACGCGTATCCGACATAGTAGCAACGGGAGTCTCTATAATAGTTCAAAGCTTGGGTTCGACTATTTGCTTGGAACGTCTTCGATTATGTCGCTTTGGAATTGTGAAAGTTTCAACAATTAAATTCGATGAAGAGCGAGTGCGCATGCACTAAAAAACAAAATAAGAGAAATAAATCTAGAAAATATTTTTTTTAACCGATAGTCAAAGGTGCACGGTAGCTCTCTAGAAAACGCACAAAGAAGCGGAGGAGCGGGTAAGCGCGAAGCGTTTTAAAAACCTTCTCCTTTCGGATCGAAGTTCGTAGGATCAACCCTCCTTATACCTCTCTTATAGTTTGTTAATCTAAAGGTGAGCCGATTTAACAATTGACAACACGGTTTCTTTTGTTGTTTTTTTAATTTTTTTGGTATTTTCAATACTTTAGGAAAAGTATTGTTGGTATTTTAATAAATCCACAAAAATAAATTGAGAAAAATAAAATATTTTTGTATTTTATAGTTTTATATAAAAGAAAATGAAAAATAATAAAGAAATGTAAAATATATATTCACAAAAAAACGATAACTTCACGGGGAAGGGTCTTCAATGCACTAATCTTAAAACTTCAACGTGATAATCGAGGAAGGCTAAGAATATCTTGCTGATGGCCATTCCCAAAGAACATATGAGAAGATTTCATGGAATGGATGATGCAAAAGAGATCTGGGAAGCCATCAGAACTAGGTTTGGTGGTAATGCAAATTCAAAGAAAATGCAGAAGGCTGTTTTCAAACAACAGTTTGAAGCATTTAAAATATCCAATTCAGAAGGGCTAGAAAAGGGAATGACAGTTGCAAATAGTTACTTTCTCAATTGGAAGTCATGGTACTGAAGTATCAACTAAGGATGAAAATCATAGTTTCTCAGATCTTTGCCCACAGCATGGTCTAATCTGCAATGACTATTAAGACATTAAACTACCTGAGTTTGACACTTATCTATTGATGATTTGTACAATAAACCTTAGAGTTTTTTGAGAAGAATTCAAGGTGCTTCAAAAACCATATATAAGTGCTCAAAAGGTTGCTTTTTGTTTCAAAAGCAAAAGTAGCACTAATAAAGTGAAGTCTGGTTTTACTGGTGCCTACAGTACTTGCACTCCTTCTACTTCTTCAACCAATATTCCTGAAAAAGAAGTTCTTGCTGGTTTGCCTGATGAAAAGAAATCTTATTCCCTCATTTGCCAATATAAACAGAGGATTTGGAGACTTACTTCATGAAGATTTGGAACAAATTGATGATGTAGACATTGAAGAGATGGACATTAATTGGCAAATAGCAATGATTGCTATTCGAATGAAGAAGTTCTATAAGAAAACAGGAAGGAGAGTTCGCGTTGATGGAAAAACACCTGTTGGCTTTGACAAAAAGAAGCTTGAATGCTTCAATTGTCACAACACTGGTCACTTTGCTAGGGAATGTACAGCAAAGGGGACACATGAGGAAAGAAGAAGAGGAGACTCACTTTATCACATCTAGAAGTAGGAAGCAAGAGAAGAATCAGATGGGTTTGCTGACAATGGATGATGGGATTGTCAATTGGGGAGAACATACTGAAGTTGAAGAGACAAATCTGAAATTATGGCTTCAGGCTCAAGCAATGATGGTATCTTTATGTTCTAAAATATGCATTGCATTCATACAATACCTTAAAACATTGTGTTGATGAACAAATGAATCAGTTAGGTGATCAAGAAGCATAAATACTTGCATATAGTCAAGCTGTTAAGAAACTAGAAGCTCAACTTGTTACTTTTCAAAAACAGCAACTTTCTCTAAATGAAAAAGCATTCCATTCTAAGGCATAATGAAATATATGAAAAAGATGAAAAGCTTAAAAGTTTTTAGGAGAATAGGAATGATAGTCGTAAAAGAAAAGGAACAATGCTAAAAACATTTGATTCATGAAAGATTCTTCCAAGAATCTTTGGAGATTAATTGATTCTGGCATGAGTTCAAACAGTAAAGTTGGATTAGGATTTGAAATACTATCAAAACATTGAGTACTAAGTATATGAGAGGAAAATGCCACTTTCTCTGTTTTTAATTTTTCAAAAGAGGATTCAATTGGAAAACCTTTGTACAGTAGATTTACAAAGACTAATGATTTTAAAGGTGTTCCACATCCCTTAAGTGGAGATTATACTCCTAAACCACAAGAGGAAATTGATGATTCTTTGTATGTTTATGGTAAAAAGGGTCCTCAAAACCTAAAATCAGTTGTTCAGATGGACACAATTCTTCTATGCATTCTGCCTTGTCAATCCAACTTGACAGTGAAGGATTCTTGTGGAAATACCTCTAGCACTCTTTTGAGACTGATTCAGAAAGTTTAAGTGTACCAAAGAGTGTCTAAGTCAGGTTGGAAATATCTATGAAAAGTCGTGTCTGAATTACAAGATGTTGAACCTTAGTTGTGCAAAAACACGTAAAAAACTCTAGGCAAACCCACTCAAAGATAAAGAAAAACACATAAAGTTAATAGGAAGAATTGGAAGATATGATGGAAAGGAGAACTAGGGGAGGTTACTCTTTTACAAAGAAGAAATGTTTTGTTGGGTAGTCTAAGTCATTTGATTAAAGTTTGTGACTATTATGAAAGAAAATGGCAAGAGAAGTGAGGTTAAGAGGGTTATTATACTGGTTATGTCGGTGGCAAAAAACCAGTATGGACTAATGCAAACAAGGTTAATCATGCTAAAAATTTATTCCTAGATCAGTAACAAAAACTTAATGGTTGGTAGGGCCAAAGTGTAATTTGTTAGCCTTTATTAATACTGGTAGACAAATATTAATTCTGTTAGGCCTAGAGTTAATGGTGTTAGTTCTAATGTTAATATTGTTAGATCTAGACAGCCAATACCTACCAAGACCTCAAACAGTTTTAGTCCCAAAAAACTACAGATGAATCAAATTAATCAAAGAAGAGATTTTTCAAAATCACATTGCTGTAATGGGAAATTGGAGATCTGCTGTTAAGACCTCAGCAAGTTATAATTGGAGGTACTCTTAGATCAAACTTCAATTACTAATAGAGGACTCGACTTTTATTAGAACTGTGAATGTAAAGGTCCACAAGGCAGACCCAAGCATATAATAGGATGGGCCCTAAAGACGTGACTAAGTCTCTTTTTCATGTGCATGGATCATCCACCTTAAAGAACATGGTAGATAGAGGTATATTTGATAGTGGATGCTCAGGGCACATGACAGGTAACAAGGATCAACTGGAGGATTTTGAAGAATTCAATGAGGGATCTGTTACCTTTGGAGGTAGCAAAGGCTACATATCTGGTAAAGGAAAAATAAGAGTTGGTAATTTAGATTTTGATAGTGTGTCTTTTGTAAAAGAATTAGGGCATTTTAACCTTTTCTCAATATCACAAATATGTGATAAGCAGCACAAGGTTCTTTTTACTGAAACTGAATGTCTTGTTGTGTCTTCTGACTTTAAGATGCCTGATGAAAATCAGATACTTTTAAAGGTCCCTAGACACCACAATATGTACAGTTTTGATATGAAGTCACCTACTCCTGCAAAAGGTTTTGCCTGTTGATTGCTAAAGCCACATTGAGGAATCTAAAACTTATGGCATAAAAGGTTAGGTCATATCAATTTTAAAAACCTAGTACAAAACTTATGAAGAGGAAACCTTGTCAGAGGTCTACTTCCAAGGTTTTCAAAATGACACCACATGCGTTTGCTGCCATAAAGGCAAACAACACATGCCTCCTACAAGCAAGTTAGAAAGATTAATCACCCGAGCCACTACACACTTGCATATGGATCTTTTTGGTCCTACTTCTGTGAAAAGCATAAATCATGCAAGCTATTGCCTTGTAATCACTAATGATTGTACCAGATTTAGTTGGGTATTCTTTTTGGCTTCTAAGGATGAAAAAAGTGGGCATTATCCAAAACCTTTATTAGGCAGATTGAAAAACCAGTTAGTCATAGGGTTAAAATCAATATATCAAGATCATGGCACTGAATTTAAGTATAGAGATATGCTTAAATTTTGTGGGAAACAAGGGATAAAACTAGTGTACAGTTAATGCTAGAACGCCACAAACAAAATGGAGTTGGCTGAAGAATGAACGAACCTTAATTGAGGCTGCTAGAACTATGCTAGCAGATTCTTTCTTACCAAACGCCTTTTTGGGCAGAAGAGTTGTACTGCTTGCTTTATTTTGTAATAGGGTAGAGTGACCATAAACTTAAACAAAACACCATATGAGCTTTTGTTTGGCCACAAAACCATTTTTTATCTACATAAGACCTTTTGGGTGTCTTGTTACCATTTAGATATCTTAGTGTATTTGCAAGTTGAAGGAAAATGCTGATGAAGGATTCTTAGTTGGTTACTCACTAAATAGCAAAAGCTATAGGGTTTATAATTTAATAACCAAAAGAGTAGAAGTAATGCATGTGAATTTTCTTGAAGATAAACACATTGTCAAAGGAGTAGGATATGGATGGAAGTTTGATAATGACTATCTTACTGATTCTATGAATTATATACATGTATCTGGGAGAATCAAGCTAACCCACATGTAGGTACTCAGAGAAACTAACAGTGCATGTATTCACAAACTCCAACGTTTAATTGCTTCTGAGGAAAAAGATGAGGATGTAGAGCTTATTGTTGTTACCTTCAGCTGTAACGATTCCTGAAGAAATAGTTGACTCAAGGGACATCTTCACAAAGTCAAAGAAAGAGAAGATTTGACAGACACCTTCAGCCAAAGAGGAGAAGGTTCCTATTCTAATACTTTAGAAGATAATCCTAAGATTCGTCCCTGAAAACAACTCTATCAGTACTCCTTCAGTTAATACTGGTAGTCAGACAGTTAATACTGGTAGGCTTGATCATGATGATTCACCTATGCCAGAGCTTGAAATCTTTCACAAGTCTAAGACAAGAATTTTTGATGAGGTATCTTATGATGAGGAGGGTGTAATAACTGACTTAACAGTCTTCCTACAGAAATTGAGTCAGTCTTACTCTACACTTAGGAATTTCATAAGTATTCACCCTAAAAGTCAATAACTTGGTGTCCTAAAGTCTAGCTGTGCAAATAGAAGCAAAGTGAAAGGCAAAATCAAGAGCTAATGTCTTCTCAGTATATTCAACATGCAGCAAAAGAAACAATCACAAGATCAATAGCATTGTATGTTTGCATGTTTTCTATCTCAGGAGGAAGTAAAAGATTGATGAAGCTTACAAGATGACAGTTGGGTTCAAGCCATGCAAGAAGAACTGTTACAGTTCAAGCTACAACAAGTATGGGTTCTTGTAGATCTACCTCATGGAATGAAGGTGATTGGTACAAAGTGGGTCTATAGAAATAAAAGAGATGAAAGAGGCGTGGTTGTGAGGAATAAGGCAAGATTGGTGGCCCAAGGGTACACACAGGAAGAAGGTATTGACTATGATGAGGTTTTTGCTCCTGTGGCAAGAATAGAAGCTATCAGGTTATTTTTAGCCTTTGCCTCATTTATGGGGTTCATAGTATTCCAAATGGATGTAAAAAGTGCTTTTCTGTATGGCACTATAGATGAAGAGGTTTATGTCTCACAACCTCCTGGTTTTGTTGATCCTGATCATCCTAATAAGGTTTATAAGGTGGTCAAAGCTTTGTATGGACTGCATCAAGCTCCTAGAGCTTGGTATGCTACTTTATCAACATTCCTAGAGAAGCATGGATACAAGAGGGGCACAATTGACAAGACTTTATTCATTAAAAGGGACAAAAAGGATATCATGCTGGTTCAAGTGTATGTTGATGATATCATTTTTGGTTCTACTAACAAGTCTTGGTGTGATGAGTTTGAAGCCTTGATGAAAAGCAGATTTTAGATGAGTTCCATGGGTGAACTAATATTATTCTAGGTTACAGTCAAACAAAAACAAGGGAGAATATTCATTTCTCGGACAAGTATGTAGTGGAGATACTCAAGAAATTTGATCTTGTAAATGTGAAAGCTGCAATAACTCCCATGGAGACCAAGGTGCCTCTGACAAAGGATGAGGAAGCTATTGATGTAGATGTACACTTGTACAGATCCATGATAGGTTCCCTCATGTACTTAACTGCCTCTAGACCTGATATAATGTATGCAGTATGTGTTTGTTCACGTTTTTAGGTAACTCCAAAGACTTCTCATCTCAATGCTGTCAAGAGAATCTTCAAGTATCTTAAGGGCAAACCAATTGGTTATGGTATCCAAGGGAATCACCCTTTGACTTGGAAGCATTCTTGATAGTGTTATGTGGGTCAAACTTGACAGTCTAGTGATGCTAATGTACTTGTCATTGAATATATACGCAAGTCATTAATATGGCAATTGAAACGACAGAATGTGCACAACAGTGTGTTGTCATGATTTCTAGGCATGAGCTACTTTAGTGTCTCATGGAGTCGAATGTAAATAGTAAAGAAAACAAAGACGAGTAAAATACCGTGGCCCCTACTTCAACAACTGAAGCTCTGTGAATATGTAGCATGCTAATATAAAATTGGAATTATGAGACATCAGTATCAACTCGCTGGCAGTATCTCTAAAATCAATTACTCGGACTCTATTGGTTTTGCATTCCATTGAAATACCTAAAACGCACCTACTTGACAATGAAAGCACTCATCTGCATTGTGAAGAATCCAGTACATCTCGCACATCGAGATAAGTACACTTTATATATGAGTATTCGTTATGAGAAGAAGATCATTAGTGTGGAGAAAATTCCACATAGACCTTAGGTAGCTGATTATTGACTTAAACTTGTGATGGCCCTATCACCGGTTTAATTACTTGGTTGGTTAGCATTGGTTTGATTAACCAATAGCTACATTTAAAGGGGAGGGCTTAGTTGTATAGTTTGTTTAATTTGGTAGACATTAATACTGTTAGTTAGTTCATATTAATACTGGTAGTTATTTCGGGTAGATTATTTTCATTAATTCTGTCTATATACTCTCTTGCAATATGGTTTTCTTTGTTTCAAAAACTACTTGTTTTTTGTAGGCCATAGGCTTGGATGTGCAGATGAAAAGGGCAAGTGTGATACGGTTTTAGGCTTCTTGTACATCTTCTAAGTACATAACTCAATTATTGGTTTGCAAAAGAGTTTTTTTCTGGTGATTCATTAATGATTTCTGTTTGACCATCATTAAGTCTGGTAGTGTAATTGTTTAATACTGGCTAAGGTTTGATTAATGCTGGTGTTTGTGGGAAAATTGTGACCTTTCTTTGTTTTATCAATGTTTAAATGGTTACTGTTTACAGATTTTTACGCGCGTTTTGTGTTTCTAAGAGAGGCTATATATAGGATATAAGTTTGATTTTCTTTTCATTACTTATTTTTTTATTGCTCATCTCCTTTTCGCAAAGTAAAAATCTTCATTTCTTTTATAACAAAAATAGGTCCAAGCGTCTTGTTAACAAGGCAGTATATAACCTTTATCGCATCTAATCCAAGTAAACTTTCTCTCCCTCTCCAATTGATTCGATTGTTTCATGGCCCAATTAATATATTGTGACAACATAATAAGTGGGGTTTTTTTGAGCATGATGACGAAATTGCAGGATTTTTTTCTCCCACTGAGATAGTGGATTTTCTTCTGAGGTTATACAAACCTCAGGTATGCCTTAACTTCTAATCCAACTATCCTTATGATTCCCTTGTAAAACAGTTTTGACAGATGTGCTACTACCAATATATAGCCTGATGGGGACTCTAGATTTAACACGCAACATTGATCTCAACAAGGGTACACAATACATGAGGTTCTATGTAGAGAAACCCATTAAATTAGCAGATGCCACAAGGTTACAATGTTGCCAAAATGATGAATGTTTTTGTGGGATGGGGCAAATGAGCGGAATCCTATGATGGAACCTTCTCACTTTTGGAAAAAGTTTTTTCACAACCCAAGGGAGATATTTAGTTCCCATCTTTTGCCTGTATAAGCTCGAAAATGGTGGATAGGATCATTTTTCGGTTGGCATTATGCTGCTGATTTGGATTTGTCTATCCACTAATCGGTTATAATTTTTTCAAAATTATTTTAATGGTATTATGGTGGCAAATTTGAAAAGCATGACGGAAGTTTTTGATGTTATCCTGTTTCTGCAATGATTGTTGAATATTCAAATGGAAAAACAAAACACCTTTATCTGGCTCGTGACCCACTAACCAAAAAAAAGATCTTTGGGAATATGAACAGGGGTTTCGAGGGGCACCCGTCCTTTATTGCTGATATGTTACTTGTTTGCTACATACTAATCCAAAGTAGGTCAAGTAACATCATGATGTGGGACTTCCTCTCATCCATCATTATACACCTACACCTACACCACCTCCTATCCATACACCTACACCTACACCACCACCTATCCCTACACCTACACCACCACCTATCCCTACACCTACACCAATACCTGACACTGAACCTACACCATTTGAGCACATCTATGAGGAGCCATCTCCTGTCCACCAACACTTCTCACCCCCACAAGAACAGGCTCCAAGCCAAATGTCTATGGATGATTTACTTCAAGCAGTTCCTGAGTTGATATCAAGAATTGACAGCCTGGAAACGGATCTCAAACAAACCAAGCTGACCATGGGAAATGCTATTGTGAAGTTAGTCAAGAAAGTGAAGAAGTTGGAAGGGTTTTTGAAAAGGAGAAATATGGTTTTGTCAGATTCAGAAGAAGAAGAACCTGAGGCTCAAGGGAGGAAAAGTCAAGATGATCCTCTAGATTCTTCAGTACAAGGATTGGTTACTCCTTCTTCAACAAAAGTAAATGCTTCAGGGGAGGAACAAGTGGAAGACATAAGTCCAAACACTCTTGAAGCAGCCAAAACTCTCTCCAAGGTTGCCTCTTTAAAGCCAAGGTCTATTGACAAGGGAAGGAGATACAAGAGAAGAAAAGAGGCTAAGGGAAAGAAGGTAGTCTCAAGCTTGGATTTTCAAGAAGAAGTTGATACTGGTGCTGAACAAGTTAATACTGCTGAAGGAGTTAGTACTGGTAGTACTAAACTTAGTACTGGCAGTGAACAAGTTAGTACTGTTGGTGATAAAAAGTCTACTTCTTCTCCTGATAAAGGCCAAAGAGCAGGAAAAGCTCCTATGATCATTGAAGAAACTCCTAAGAAGTCAAAGGAACTTGTTTTACAAGAGGAAGCTAGCCTTACTGAAGCAATTAGGTTGGATACTTTGCAAAAAGAAGATGTGGCTAAACAAGTACATTTGGATTATCTCCTAGCATAAAGGATTGCAGAAGAAGAAGAATTGAATGAGCAACAGAAGAAAAGAAAAGCTCAAGTTCAGTTTAAAGCTCAGCATTACACAAATGAAGACTGGGATTTAATTAGAGCAAAGATTGAAGCTAATGCAGAGTTGTCAAAAAGCATGCTAGGAAGTGAATTACAAGGAGAAGATTTTGCAAAGAAAATGGTTGATCTTGTCAATCAAAGGAAGAAATATTTTACAGAAGAAAGAGCTAGAGCTAAAAGAAACAGGCCCATGACCCAATCACAGCTGAAGACTTATATGATGAATTACTTGAAGAATCAAGGGACATGGAAGTTATCTCAGATGAAGAATTTGAGTTTTGAAGAAGTCAAGAAAGAATTTGATAAGCTTGTGAAACAGGTTGAGTCCTTTTCACCAATAAATTATGAAGCCACTAAAGCTAGTTTGAAAAGATTTGGTGAAGAGCTTCAGACAAAGACTCCAAAAAGACTAAAAGATGATGATGATGTTGAAGCAAAGGATGATGAGCCAACCAAGAAGTCTGGAAAAAAAAGAAAACAGATGGCAAGGAAAGGATTGCATACAAGTGTTGATAAGGATGACTCTGAAGGTTCAGATGAAGATAATGAACAAGATGATTCTGTCACAGGTACTAAAACTCCAATTAATCCTGTTCCTGTAGCTATGAAAACACCTAGTATAGCCACCTATAAGATCATCAAGCAAGGAGAAAAAGGAGTGTACCAAATAGTTAGGGAAGATGGAACTGATGTAGTGTACATTAATTTTGGTGCCATGTTGAAGGTTATATCTAGAGATGATCTTACTGAGTTATATAGGATTGTGATGAATAGATATGGGATGAATGGACCAGAGGATGAGCTAGAGAGGGTATTTTGGAAATATTTGAAGGATATGTTTGAAGAACCTCTTAGTACCAGATCATATATGGAGTGAATAGGACGCAAAGATATAAAGTTAGAATATTATGAGTCCTGTACGGGTCATTGTTTGAACTTAGTGTTAATAGATGGATATATATATGTTGATTGAAAGAACATATCCATTATCTGCTGAGATGTGCAAAGTCATGCTAGATAAGAAACTACAAGGAGGAAAGCCAGATGAAAATTGCTACAAAATGTTAAAAATGATGGAAAAGCAAGCTGGTATTAGGAAGTAGTGAAGTCTGAAGAGTTAGAAGTCTAGGATAGAGATGAGAAGGATAACACTTGGTGGAGGTGCTATGCACTAACACAACAAATGGTTATCAGTTCACCATGTCTAATCAACATAAGAACTGGCTAGTCCAGGAGCAAACGGCTCTTGGTAAAGACTTCTCAAATCCGTTCTATGGTTGACAACTTGCAAATAAGTTGTATGGTTTTCAACTCACCATATCTGTTTAAGTGAAGAGTTGGCTAGCCCACAAGTTTATGGCTTGTGGTAAAGGCTGTGGAAAAACCATAACTAGTCCATAAGATTATGGCTTATGGTAAAGACAAATTGCAAATCCATATTAGATGGTTGACACTTTACCAAAAAGTGGATGGTATATCAACTCACCAAGTTTCATGTACAAAGAGTTGACATGGTTATCAATCCACCATGGAATTTACCTTTTCTAGGTGCCAAAGGATTGACTAGCCCTGAGCAAACGGCTACAGGTAAAGGCATATCAAATCCGTTTATGGCTGTAATGGTTTGCCAAAAACCATATGGTATTCAACTCACCAATGTTTCAAGTACTGAGAGTTGAAATGGTTTTCAGTTAACCATGGACATACACCTTTCTGGTGGCCAAAGGACTGACTACTCCAGAGTGAATGGCTAACTGGTAAAGAGACATCAAATCCATTTAAAATTTTCAATGATTCACCTCTCACAGGAGTTAACACACCTGGAAGTGATGAGAATAGACTGAAACTTTATGATTTGATGTACATAATTGTCAATGTTGCTGATATGATGGATTGCTGAAGAGCTTTGAAGAATAGTTGCTGCAAAGATAAAAAGAGAAGACTTGAAGTGTTGCAGATCAAGAACAACTTGAAGAATTCTATTTACAACATCCTCAGAAAGCTTAAAGTGTTTAAAGTAAAGATCAAGAATGTTTTGAAGGAACTTGAAGTTCACAAGTGAAGATCAAGTTAGGGGAGGATTGTTGGGAAAATAGATTGTAACAGACTTAATACTGGTAGTATAACAGTTAAGTCTGGTAGTAATAGTTAGTTCTGTTAGTATTGAGTTAATACTGGCAGTACTAAGTTAAGTCTGGCAGTACTAAGTTAGTACTGGTAGAGTAGCAGTACTTGAGTTAGTACTGGTCATAGTTAGTTCTGTTCATAGTTAAGTCTGTTTATGTAACAGAATAGTAATAGTTATCTTAGAGATATCTTAGGAAAGGATATGTATTATCCTTTGACGTTTGTAAAGCCCATTAGGGTTTCCTGTGTGTATAAGAGGAACCCTAAGGCACAATGTTAAGAGTACGTTTTGAGAAATATCAATAGAAGCATAGAGCTTAATAGCAATTTAGAATTATCGTTTCTTCTTAATTCTTGTGTTAAGATTCCGCATTAACACTTGATATTCATAGTCAGTGTCTCTCATATAGTTGATTTGGATTTATCCAAGTTATCTATCGTCTTACAAAGGCTAGTCAGATCCTATACCAAGGACCTACATGTACTGCATATGGTGTTCGGAAGTGTTTTTCGTGTTTTTAATATGTTTTATTTAAGTTTCTGCGGTTTGAGGCAGCGATTTAGGATCATCGATTGTGGTTTATAGATTAAGGTATTTTGTTGTTGTTGTTGTCTTTCGTTTTTGTAC
The DNA here is from genome assembly GCA_026074375.1 of Tanacetum coccineum. Taxonomy (NCBI): domain Eukaryota; kingdom Viridiplantae; phylum Streptophyta; class Magnoliopsida; order Asterales; family Asteraceae; genus Tanacetum; species Tanacetum coccineum. The sequence continues at coordinate 50,710 of BQNB010012246.1, read as the reverse complement.
TTTGATTATGTTTTGGTCGTGTAAGGTTTGATTATATTTTACTCTTTGTTTAACTTTGGCAGCTTAATCTATAAACCACAATCGATGATCTCAAATCGCTGCCTCAAACTGCAGAAACTTAAATAAAACAAATTAAAAACACGAAAAACACTTTCGAACACCATATGCAGTACATCATTACCAATATCTTAAACGACTAAAACATAATCAAACCTTACATGCCGAGAAAGATATTGGTTTGAAAATTTTAATGCATAAAATTGCGTTTATGCTTTATAAGTAGTATAGATTATACCCTTTATAATTTAAGGAGAGGTTTTTCTTATATTAAATAACAAGCTAGCTTTTACCATTTTTTCTCAGAAGTTAATATTTTATAAATTGTTAATCGTTAAGCGATAAAAATTATCCTTTCACGACAAGTATTTAACTATTTTTCAGTATACGGGCATTTTGATATATACTTTTGACAAAAAATTTTTTTACCTTTTCATGTATTCTTGTATTTTTTTTCTCTATTTTATGTTGTGGTAATTTGCATAAGAAATCATTTGTGATTAACAATAATTTGAATATTTGAATAATTAAACATGTGTAAAATGAATATAACATTTCTTTCACCGTTTTTTTCTTGTAGGCTTGACATTCATAGCTTTCAACTATAAATAATACATTATATTTCAAATTGTATATTCGTATAGTTAAATCGTCAAAGTTGGATGGAACACATAAAATCACTTGTGATATTTACCCCGCACGATCTCAATAACATGTGATTTTTACCAAATGTGATTTTTTCACATGTAATTATACAAGTTTCATAAATAAATTGCTATAATCTATAATGCAAATACAGTGGGTGACGTATGGTTGAAAAGTCATGAATGTCGTATGTTTTTCATTGCAAAGACGAGGAAAGTCTTTGATTTATACACAGATACTTATGTCAATTATTGTATAGTTGTTTGATGTTTGAACTTCCATATTAATGTTAAATCACATATGATATGTAATGCGAATTTCAATATAGAAAAAAAGTTAAAAAAAGGTATTAAAAACGTTAAAAAAAACAATTCATCGAAAGTATATGAAAATGCCAAACTGATAATAAAATGCTTGTCACGGCGGTATAAATTGTCTTAAATAATAATGATTAACGGTTCATATAATATTTAAATTATAAAAATAAGTTTAATTGTATTTTTTATTAAAATATTTTAATTAATCTTTCTTATTTTTATTTATATATTTTCTTTAATATGCAATTTTTTAAGTGTATGAAGTCGACTCTTATGTCTTCATATCTTTAAATGCATTTCGAGTTTAGTCGTTATATGAAGTACTCCTCCGTCCTTAAATAAGTGTCAACTGTTGATTTTTAAAGTCTTTTTTCATCAACTTTGACCTTAAATTATTTTGTTTGTGTTATATAATACTTAATGAAAATTATATCAATGAAAATACATTTAAAACTCAATCCATTCATATATTTTGCATCAAATATTATATAACAAAAAAATAGTTAAGGTCAAAGTTGCAAAAGAATGACTTTAAAAATTAATAGTGGACACTTGTTTAGTGACGGAAGGGCTATGAACAAAGAAACCCTTTATAATGAAGAGTCTTTGTATAAAAGACAAAAATAGTAATCGTATTTATTATGATGATGATTTCACAACAATAATGATTTTAAAATCAAATTTATTATGCCATTACCCACTCAAAACTCAACCTTTAAATATTCGTTTATTATGTGGTAGTGATGTTGCAACAATAATGAATTTTAAACCAATTTTATTATACTACGACTCACTTAAAAGTTAACGTCTAAAACAAAACCTGATAATCTCATTTACCATGATGACGATTTTGTGGTGAGAATTTTTGAATACCTTTGAGCAATATAAAATTTGTAAAGTGCCCGTGTGATGTTGTAGTAACATTGAGCAATAGTCGATGATATTATGAAGGCATGAGGCCGTGTGATGTTGTAGCAATATTGAGGCGGTAATTTATAATATTATGAAGGCATGAGATTAAAGTTGACGGTGAGTTAGGGGTGTTTGTCTTTGCTTATGAATTGGGCTTATGCTTATGTTATAAAAGCTGCTTATGACTTATGTATCATGAGCTCGCTAAGTGTTTGGTTTAGCTTATATAATTAATAAGTTAGAATGAGAGTAAATTGCAAAATACATATCCTTGTGTTTTCATGTTTCTCACGAAATACATCCCTGATCGAAACTATTAGCAGTTTACACCACTCGTTAGGCAAACGTTTGCCGAAATACATCCCTCGTCACTAACTTCGTTAAATATCCAGTTTTTTGGACCTCCTTAGAGGTATTTTCGTCCTTTTCTTTCCCACCCCTCCCCTCTTCTCTTTCCCTCTTCTTTAATTGTTTTTTCAACTACTCACTTGTTCCATCCAACATTAAAAACACACAGTTCAATCCAAAAAACCTTTCAGTTATCAAAATTGTTTCATCGATTCCCAAAATCATATAATCTCAGATTTGAAAAGGTTCCAAAATTTGTGATGGTGGTCTGTGAGTGGCGCATTCGCACTTATGAAGAAGATGTAGATGAAGAACATGCATATCGTAAGTTCAAATACATCCTGTAAACATAATTATTGCTTGAATCTTAATAATCCCTAATTTGTAAACCCTAATGTTTTTTATTTGAACTATGGATCAGGTGATTTTCCAAACTATTTTAGCTTGAAGATTATCCATGGGGCGGAAGTTTAGTGATACTCCCATTAGAAAAATACAAGGATTGTACATTTAACTTCTATCGATCTGGTTGGATGTTGATTTGTTTTAATGTTGATTTGAATGGACATGCTTTGAAATCGTAGGTTATACAGAAAGGTAAGGTATCTACTATCACTACAAATACTGATAGCAATCTTTAGATTTTGGTTAACAGAACTAAGATACTAATGATAAGGATGGTTCTCAACTTGATTAGTTCAGACAAAAATACAAATTGAGTGAGCTATATTTTGCGCATGAGAACTACTGTTAGAGGTTTCGTCGCTTGATGGATAAGTATACCCACTATGACTAGTATACATAGAGCAATAGTAACATAGCGCACAGTTAACAAATGGGCTGTAAGAAGTGTAGCAGGTTACCATTGTATTAGGGAGATGATGAAAGTTGAGGCTAATACTCAATAACAGCGCTCGGCACGCTCGATAATCTAGGAAATGATCGTAGCATAAAAAGAGAAAATGTGGAGATGGAAAATGATGAAGATAGTAATATTGATAAGGATGTTAGTAGTGATATGGAAGTTAGCAGTGATAGGAAAGATAGTAATTGGGTTGATGAGGAGCATATACTGAATGAAGTAGAGGTTGACATGAAGGAAATCTATGAATATACAGACAAAGATGTTGAGTGGACTGGATGTAATAAAGGAGACACTGAAAACTCTAATTGTGGACTTTGATTCCAGATCTGTCATCTTGAAGAATTTCTTTAGTGACCGTAGTGGAAGAAAGTGATACAGAGTTAGAGGGCAGAAGAAAAAAGGCTTTGAAAATCAAATTTATTATGCCATTACCCACTCAAAACTCAACCTTTAAATATTCGTTTATTATGTGGTAGTGATGTTGCAACAATAATGAATTTTAAACCAATTTTATTATACTACGACTCACTTAAAAGTTAACGTCTAAAACAAAACCTGATAATCTCATTTACCATGATGATGATTTTGTGGTGAGAATTTTTGAATACCTTTGAGCAATATAAAATTTGTAAAGTGCCCGTGTGATGTTGTAGTAACATTGAGCAATAGTCGATGATATTATGAAGGCATGAGGCCGTGTGATGTTGTAGCAATATTGAGGCGGTAATTTATAATATTATGAAGGCATGAGATTAAAGTTGACGGTGAGTTAGGGGTGTTTGTCTTTGCTTATGAATTGGGCTTATGCTTATGTTATAAAAGCTGCTTATGACTTATGTATCATGAGCTCGCTAAGTGTTTGGTTTAGCTTATATAATTAATAAGTTAGAATGAGAGTAAACTGCAAAATACATCCTTGTGGTTTCATGTTTCTCACGAAATACATCCCTGATCGAAACTATTAGCAGTTTACACCACTCGTTAGGCAAACGTTTGCCGAAATACATCCCTCGTCACTAACTTCGTTAAATATCCAGTTTTTTGGACCCCACTTCAGGGGTATTTTCGTCCTTTTCTTTCCCACCCCTCCCCTCTTCTCTTTCCCTCTTCTTTAATTGTTTTTTCAACTACTCACTTGTTCCATCCAACATTAAAAACACACAGTTCAATCCAAAAAACCTTTCAGTTATCAAAATCGTTTCATTGATTCCCAAAATCATATAATCTCAGATTTGAAAAGGTTCCAAAATTTGTGATGGTGGTCTGTGAGTGGCGCATTCGCACTTATGAAGAAGATGTAGATGAAGAACATGCATATCGTAAGTTCAAATACATCCGGTAAACATAATTATTGTTTGAATCTTAATAATCCCTAATTTGTAAACCCTAATGTTTTTTTTGAACATATGGATCAGGTGATTATCCAAACTATTTTAGCTTGAAGATTCATCATGGGGGCAAGTTTAGTGATTCTCCCATTAGAAAATACAAGGATGGCACATTTAACTTCTTCGATCAGGTTGATGTTGATTTGTTTTCAATTGTTGATTTGAATGACATGCTTGAAATCTTAGGTTATAAGAAAAGGTCTGGTATCTACTATCACTACAAAATACCTGATAGCAATTTAGATTTTGGGTTAAAAGAACTAAGAAATGATCAAGATGTTCTCAACTTGATTAGTCAGACAACAAATCACAAATTGATTGAGATATATTGTGAGCATGAGAATACTGATTTAGAGGTTGTGTTTGAGGAAAGTACCCCTATGACTAGTAACATAGAGACTAGTAACATAGGCACAGTTAACAAAAGGGCTGCTAAGAAGAGTAGCAGGTTACCATTGCTACTTATGGGAGATGAAAGTGAGGCTAATACTAATACACTTATGCTAGATAATCTAGGAAATGATGATAGCATAAAAGAGAAATATGTGGAGATGGAAAATGATGAAGATAGTGATATTGATAAGGATGTTAGTAGTGATATGGAAGTTAGCAGTGATAGTGAAGATAGTGATTGGGTTGATGAGGAGCATATACTGAATGAAGTAGAGGTTGACATGAAGGATTTCTATGAATATACAGACAAAGATGTTGAGTGGACTGGATGTAATAAAGGAAACACTGAAATTCCTATTGAGGACTTTGTTCCAGAATCTGTCGATCTTGATGATTTTCATAGTGCCAGTGAAAGTGATACAGAGTTAGAGGGCAGAAGAAAAAAGGCTTTGAGAAAGTTGAGGAAAGAACATGAGCAAGGGCAAGTTGTGGACAACACTAAACCTTTTTATGTAGGTAGGAATTTTCCTGATAAAGAGACTGTTAGAAAGTTGGTTTATGCTAAAACCTTGCTACAACCAAAAGATTACAGGACCCCTACATTTTTAACTAGTCAATTCATAAGGACATACAACACAAACACAAACCAACTAAAACATAATAACATCTTCATTCTTCGAGCTTTCCTTGCATTTTCCATTGCTTCAGCTTGCAAATTGTTGATGTTTCTCAATAAGCCTGGGATGATTGCAGTTGATCTTGCACACATTGCTGGATCCACCCAAAAGAAGTAACCACATGGGTTTCCCTTAAACATCAATGGTTTTAATTAGCTTAATCCATTACACAATCAATTAAAACATGTTAATATTACTTACAGATCTTGAACAACAACGAAATCGACGGCCAGGATTAGCTTGTGTCCATGAAGTGCGAATCACTGTTGGTGCCCCACAAAAACAATTAATTGGATCCATGATTAGGGTTTCTTGATTAGGGTTCTTAGATCTAGTGTGTTTTTTAATTAGGGATTTTACTAGGAGAGAGAGAGAAATGAAAGTAATAATGTAAAAGTGGTGGGTCGGTGAATAATGTGGGTAAATATTAGGTTAAATAGAGAAGAGGGGAGGGGTGGGAAAGAAAAGGACGAAAATACCCCTGAAGTGGGGCCCAAAAAACTGGATATTTAACGAAGTTAGTGACGAGGGATGTATTTCGGCAAACGTTTGCCTAACGAGTGGTGTAAACTGCTAATAGTTTCGATCAGGGATGTATTTCGTGAGAAACATGAAACCACAAGGATGTATTTTGCAGTTTACTCTTTAAAATATAAAGTCTAAGAGTATAAAGTCTAAGGGGTTATTTGTTTATTTTTTAAAAGTTATTAAAAAACATAGAAACTTATAAATTTACACTTTACTCCATATTATTTATTTAAAATTTAACTACTAAAGTTTTATTAATAACCTCCTCTTTTTAAAAAAATTTGTTTTTACAAATTTGACACATATATTTTTATATGTTTTTTCTCCACCAAATTATTCCAACAAAATTTTCAATTTTGACCAAATTGGATTCAACTTTGACTTTTTTTAACCAATCAAATCGCACGATTTTGCCTACGTGTCAAAATTAAGCGTTCCGATTGGTCTAATTTTTTTGTCTATAAAATTAAATATCATAGAAAACTCTGAAATAATGTAATTTTTTTATTATATAAAAGGTAAGAAAAAAGAACAGAGTTGCCAAAACGAAAGGCCCAACGGTTTGGGTTGTTGCTGGGCCAAACCCCCATGGACAGTTTGCCACAACTTCATTGTTTAAGAGCTACGATCTAATACAAGCAGGATAGTTCGTGCGTTGCAGCGGGACATAGGTTTTTGCGAAAGTGAGAATGTGTCCGCACGTTGCGGCGGGTCTGACTTGTATTCAACGAATGCATTTTATTTCACTGGGTATTTTTTTAACAATTACGGAATTTGAATGAGTATTTATCGTTGGAGCGAGTATAATATTTGTTACTTATTTGGTTAACAAAATATGTAGTATTCGTATTTATATATACATGTATTTACTTATTAAAGTTGATAAACGTTAACGGGGCTTGAAAGACGAAAATGACATATATTAAACTTCAACATTTTTTATAAAATCCCACGTATGTCAGAAGCATTGCAATATTAGGCTCGTTTTGTTCGCAATTCGAAAGTCTTTTCGCGGGTATTTTTTGATCTAAATGAATCGGTAGATATGTGTTATATATTTGATAAATAAAGTTTATTCTATAAAAAAGGAGCGGGTATTGAAAAAAATAACAAAAAAATTTCCATTTTTTACTCCTTAAAAAATCCTATAAATGTAAAAACACATATCACAGACGTTGACCCTGAATACCACTTGGGGTGTCTACTCATTGTTCATACACACATGTTACAGAAAACGTCACCTCAAAAGAGGACGTTTAATAAAAAAATATCAGATTTCAATTTATAAAAATATCAGAGTTACATAGTTCACTAATAATTCCTATTTTAACAAAGTTACAAGCGTTCTTAAATTGACTCAATTGTATATTAAGATAAATGGTTATCGAATGTGAGAAACCGAGTCCTTAATGGTTTGTATCCGCCATCCAAGAAAGCTTCAATGTCAGCTTAGCTAATAATAACCTGAGAAAATGCATGCAAAACGTCAACAATAATGTTGGTGAATTCATAGGTTTAAGTAAAAGCAGTATTGAAATAGTTCAAGTAATATTTCAGTAAGAAAAGTAGCGTTACAACGTTTCAAAGTATTATTTCTAAAATCCAAGTAGTGATTCAATAAATCAAGAAATGTTTAGTAGTGGACCACAAGGTTTAAGATCAGCCAGCGACAGTATTTCATAGTATCATTCAACATTACCGCATTGAGCTCATGACACCGAAACCTTGACAGTAATGCATCTCATATGCATTCTTGTTTGCCCCTGAAGTAGGTATTATTGCCTTATACCTAGGATTCTCAATACAAATTGTCCGTTGATAGGTGGGGTGCTCGAAAGAATTCGATTCATACCCCCGGACAGGGTTGTCAAACCCAATAGATCTATTAATTGTACTAGCGTTCACCCTTACAAGGTGATTAACGGTTCATGAAATTAGGGACTTTGGCAATAGCGACTCATGCAGATAATTTCATAAGCGGGTCAGGCATACCCTTCAAGCACTTGTGTCCCATTTAAAACAAGTAATATGTTCAAAACTCACGGTTTTGTAAACAGATAATCAATGGTCTCAAATCATGTAGTAAGCAAATCAAGCTTTAATAAATTCAGTAGTAAACAACCATGTATTAGAAATCATGTGGTAGACAAGTAAAAGCTTTAGTAAAAACATTCATGTAACGCTTATGTAGTAGAAATCAATAAACTTATTAGTAAAACGAGCATGTATTCTCACCCCGAAAATAGTTATGAAAACCATTAAAAGAGAAAAGATGGGGCTATGAACTCACCTTTAAGCGATTCGGCAAAATAAAAAGGATAGAAGCTGAGGTAATCAGACACCCTAAGTGCAACCTAAAATAAAAAGGCGCGGCTTAGAAAAATAACCAACCAATACTCACACAAATGAAAATAAAATAGAAAAGAAAATTTGGTAAAACATCTTTTTTTTATATGACGAAACAAGTATGGCATTGCGTCCTAATTTGTATAAGTCGAGCTCACTCAAAACACAAGCCTCAATCTTAATTAATGTGCCTTCTAAGACATCAAAAGCTTGCATCTTAACCACTAACTTCAACAAGTCTCTACCTTCGTCTTACTTCTAACTATACCGATTATTTAGAAAAATTCTGAAATTTACCCATCTTAGAAAGTGTGTCATTTAAAATCCGTAATAGATATAAACATGTGGTTTTCGCGTACAAGTTGTATTACGAGTCTGTTTTCCAGAAATGTGGGCCCCGCTGTCCAAAAATTTACATATCCTAAGTGTATTTACCAATTTACCCTTCAATACAAGTGCAAGTCATTTTCTGAAATTTACGCCTTCACCATTTTTAACATATCTCCTAGACCGTACATCCGATGAGGATGAAATACGCAGAAAAGTTTAAGTTGGCTCGATACCTAGAAGCTACAGCTTTACTAATTTGGGTGTTAGTATACAAAATATTGGACTTATTAAGGTTTCAAATTTAGATTGCACAAAATGACCCGTTTTAGCAAAATGCCCATATCTCAATCATCCGGATTAGTTAATGCTCCATCCAAACGGCTACGCGTACCTAAGACACATATCTAGGTTAATATTGATTTTTCCAGAACTTCCAAAGTCAAATTTTTTCCTATACACTCAAATCTATCTAACATTTCAAAATAGTCTCAATCAAAGAGTGATACATTTTGTAGCTTACGGAAAGGGATGTGATTTGCACACTCCATTTTTTGATCTATACACTCTAAAATATGTGTCATGACATTTATATCCTCACGTAGAAGTAATGGGTGAAAAAAAGGGTAAAGTGGTGTGAGGGTAATGAACTCTATCTACGAAAAAATATTTTAGAGTGTATGAGAATCAACAAATAAGTGTGAACAAAACTCCTCCCTTATACGGAAACTGACACAAAATTGAAAACTGTCATAGCTATTAAGTGAAAACAATTTGGAGGTGACCTAAAAAAGAGCCTCTACAGAGACATGATTATTATAAAAAATTTTGCACAAAACCTGGACTTATGCCCCCATTTTTCTACAACTAAGGTCTGATAGTGACACGTTTGGTAAAACGACCGTATCTCCCCTCATCCGAAGGAGAATAAAATTCATCAATAAGCCACATGTACTTAAGATCTAAGCCAATCATAATATCAAAACTACAAATTCAGGTAATGACCAAAATACATTCGTACAAAACAGCCCCAACCGGCTGGTCGTAATTCCTTACTAAAAACTTCTTCAAAATCCACGCTCCATGTAGCCGCGTTTCTTGGCCTCGGCATTGTATGCTTCAAGAATTTTGTACCAAAACGTATCATTTTTTTTATCCGAACCGACTCTTGGATCTTTGGATATTTGAATGAAACATTCCGCCAAAAACAACTCCTCGTCTTGGCTCCACACTATTCGAGGTCGCTTCTTGGCTTTGACTTGTGGTTCTTTTTCTTAGGTTTTCTTCGACTTCGACTTCAAACATGGGCCACGGCTCGTCTTCTTCGACGTTGGGGTCGGATTGGGCTCGTCTTCGGTTTTGTCTTCAGTTTCGTCGACTAGGTGGAAGGATTGTTGGTCGGATTGTGGTTGGGAAGCGGTGGCTTGGTTTGGTTGTTGGTGTTGAGAAAATTGGTTAAAATGCATTTGTTGTATTTTCCATTGATTAAATAGCGAAAGTTCGTCGAGATTAGCAAATGGGGTTTGGAAATTGAGATAGTAAGGCATTTGGTTGTATAGAGGTTGAGTGGAGGAGCCCGGATTGTTAGTCGGATTCGAAGACGAGCCCGGAATTTGGTTGGTTGGGTCGTTTAGCATACCCGTAACCCATTGATTCGGATTCATTTTTTTGGAGAGAAAAAATAAGAGAAGTAGAAAAGTGTATGTTATAAAATATATTGGAAATGTGTATGAAGTATGAAATAATGAGGATGCATTTATAGAATTTTTAAGCGGTAAAATGGGATTATTAAGGTATTTTATTCAGAATACGCTCCTCCAAACGGCTAGTTTTTTTTAAAAGAAAAAAAATAGAACTGCGTGGACTGTTATGAATGGCGCGAGCACCGAAGTGGTGCGCCGTTGGCAAAATTAGCGCCATTCATAACAGCCCACGCGGTTCTATTAATTAAAAAAAAAACAAGCCGTTTGGAGGAGCGTAGTTTTGAATAAAATACCCCAAAAATCCCATTTTTACCCCTTAAAAATTCTATAAATACCTCCTTATTATTTCATACTTCACACACACTTCTAATATATTTTATAACATACACTTTTCTACTTTTATTTTTTTTCTCTCCAAAAAAATGAATCCGAATCAATGGGTTACGGGTATGCTAAACGACCCAACCAACCAAATTCCGGGCTCGTCTTCAAATACGACCAACAATCCGGGCTCCTCCTCTCAACCTCCATACAACCAAATGCCTTACTATCCCAATTTCCAAACCCCATTTGCTAATCCCGACGAACTTTCGCTATTTTATCAATGGAAAATGCAACAAATACAATTTAACCAATTTTCTCAACAACAACAACTACAACAACCAAACCAAGCCACCGCCTCCTAACCACAATCCGACCAACAATCCTTCCACCTAGTCGACGAAACCGAAGACGAGCCGAATCCGACCCCAACGTAGAAGAAGACGAGCCGTGGCCCACGTTTGAAGTCGAAGTCGAAGAAAACCAAAGAAAAAGAAGCACAAGTCGAAGCCAAGAAACGACCTCGAATAGTGTAGAGCCAAGACGAGGAGTTGCTTTTGGCGGAATGTTTCATTCAAATATCCGAAGATAGAAGAGTCGGTTCGGATAAAAAAAATGATACGTTTTGGTACAAAATTCTTGAAGCATACAATGCCGAGGCCGAGAAACGCGGCTACATGGAGCGTATCAAAATTATGTTGACGGAAAAGTGGACTCCAATGAATGCAAATGTTCAAAAGTTTAATCAAATAGTGGGAGAAACGTTTGTTCATAGTGGGGAGAACGATGACGATTGGATGACGAGGGTGAAAATATTCTTTAAAACACACACGGGTGTGGATTTTAAGCACAAGAGCGCTTGGTTTTTTTGAAAAACAAGCACAAGTGGAAAAACCCCGAATCGACATTGGCAAGAAGAAATCGTCTTCGGGTTACCGACGAGGAACCGGCGCATTTTGGAAATGATGCGTTGCCTCGGCCACTCGGGTTACAACGAATTGCTAAAAGTCAACGTTCCAGTTCTAACTCGACCGCTAGCTCCGGTTCTAACCCGATGACGTATTAAGAATTCATGAAAGAACAATACGAGTTAGACCGCAAAGCAAAAATGGAGGTGATCGAGCGAGAGACGAACGAGAGAATGCGGTTATACCATTCTCAAAGGATTGCGGAGGACATGAAAGTGCTACAAATCGACACACGCGGGATGGATCCTGACGACGCGGCTATCATCAACGCTCAAAAGGCACGAATCCGAGTGGCATATCCACCACCAAACTTGTCGACGCGGATCGTTAACTTTATGTTTTTTTTTAATTTTAGTGTTTTTAATTTTAATGTCTTTTGTTTCGTTTTTTTTTAATTTCTATCTAATGTTTTTTTATTTATTTAATGTAATGTTTTTTATTTTAATAAATTAAATTTTAGTTATTATATTGTGTATTTTTTGTTTAAGTATAAATGAAAATTTTTTTTTTTTGCCCAACAGCACCAGAAATTGTGGTGCCAACGGATGCCCCAGCAAATGTGGTGCCGTTCAGTTTCTAGTGCCGTTAAGCATTTTGCTGACGTGACATCACTTTTTAGGGATTTTTTCCAACGACTTTTTTTATTTTAATAAATTAAATTTTAGTTATTATATTGTGTATTTTTTGTTTAAGTATAAATGAAAAAAAAAATTTGCCCAACGGCACCAGAAATTGTGGTGCCAACGGATGCCCCAGCAAATGTGGTGCCGTTCAGTTTCTAGTGCCGTTAAGCATTTTACTGACGTGACATCACTTTTTAGGGACTTTTTCCAACGGCTCCACTGTTCCCAACTCTCTAACTGTTAAATAACCATGAAACCCAAAATAAACACAACTCAATGAAAATAAGTATGTTTAACTCAAAGTGACAAACTGTAAATAAGTCTTTTGGGCCTCGAGGGGGGAAATTGGATGGACCCAAGTTGAGTCTCAAATAGAGCAAAAACACAACTGAGGCTAGTAAAAAGACAAAAATGACCGTTTGACTTACATAAATCCCCTATTATAGTATTACCCACTCCTTCTTCTTCCAACCAAGAGCATTTTTCTTTGTTTTCTTTTCTTTTCAATAATGCTAACTTAGATTAAGGTATGCACTCACGTGTCAAGCTTACAAGGAAAAAAACGATGAAGTATAAAAACAATAATATTTTAATACAAACATTTCAATCTTTTCATTGATCGAGTCACTTGGCAACTTGAATTGACAACTTTCAATCTCCCACGTGGCAACCAATGAATAACTATAGTATTTGTTTTCTTTTTCTTTTTTCTTTTTAATACTTATTATTTTATATTATATGTTAGTTTGGGTGGTTGATAAATGGTAAAAAAATATAGACTGGTTGTATGTATTAATTCTGTAAGTGGAAGAAAAAGAAAATAATATTTTAATAAGATTGAGTTATGAAAGATCGTGAACAAACATAGTCTAGCATATTAATCCTGTTTGTTTTATAGAAAACGTTCTATTTTTTGGTTGATTTTGTTCGAAAATTTAAAATGTGTCCTGATTTATTCTTGGAGGCACTCTTACAATTTACTATTAAATTATTATGATCGTTCTTCAAACAATCATACTATTTATTTTGTTAACAAAAGTTGCAATATTTATTTACGAACATTTTGTTGAAAAGATTGAAGGTAAAATCTTTTAATCCCATTCCAGTATTGCTTTAATTAAAAAAAAACCATTTCAACTTTCATGTTAGGGTTTATTTGTCACTATTTTATTTTAACTACTTATAAAGCATAATAATTTTCTATTTTTAGCAATATTGAATTTTCAACTTACACACATTTATGCATAATGTATAACCCATAAAAACATATTTAAAATTTGACAATTAAAACATACAAACATAATTAATACTCATATTAAAACACCTCATTACATAAATATATAATCATATCTACACATTTTACAACCATAGGAAATCATATTGTACGATTTTTTAATACATAATTAATACACATATTAAAACACTCAATTACTTAAAAGTACAATGATATATTAACATTGTACAACCAATTAAAAACATATCTATCAAATTAAAATACAACCAATTAAAACACCTCATTACTTAAAAGTACAATAATATTTTTCACAATGTACAATCTAAACAAGTTACAATATAATCTAAAAGTATAAACTAATTAAACACACTAATTAATGTTATTTTTAAAACACCCCTAAAATAAAAAGTACATATTATTATACGCATTGTACAAACTAATAAAACACACAAAACTTCATACAATTATATGCTAACAAGTTGATGGTGGATATAGTTTTGAAAATCGGATCGGACAAACGGGCTCAACCGGGAACCGGAGTCGTCACCGGTTCGGCCAGCTAATAAAAGTCGTCCGAAAACAAATCGGAGAGGACCCGTCGAACCGACACAAACTGGTGAACCAGGATCTATTTCTCCGGTTAATCGTCACAGGGTACCCGCCGTCGCAACGCGCGGGTACCCTGCTAGTGAGATATAACCAGGGTTCTAAAAGGCGCGCCATGGTGGCGCCAAGTCGCGAGGCGCGGCGTCTACGTTACGAAATAGACCAAGGCGTCGTCTCTAGGCGTGACAAGGCGGGCAAAGGCGTAAGGCGGACAAATGCGTAAGGCGTAACGAGTTTTTTTTGAAGTATTTAAGGGATTTTTTAATATTAGAGATTTCGACTTGGATTTAGTAATATTTTGAATTGAGTCTTGAATTTAATAATATTTTTACCACTCATATAATTATAAAATATGATATAAATCTATAAATATTTTTTGCCACCTTAAATCACGCCTTAAAAACGTCATGTCGTCACGCCTCACGCTAAAACTTGAGGCTTGACTATTCTGCTACGTCACGCCTCACGCTATTTATAACATTGGATATAACCCATGTTCCTCATTCCTAAATTCATTCTCGGTATCTTAGCGGCTTCTTCTTTTCCTATCCTACTACAGTACTATTTTTTTTAAGAACGACCTACCCTACTACTATTTATTTTATACTACCTCCGTCCCATATTTATTGTCCATGTTTGACTTTCTGAGTCTTTTTTTGTCAACTTTGACCTTAAATATTTTTGTTTGTGTTATATAATACTTGATGAAAATAATACCAATAAAAAATACATTTAAAACTCAATCTATTCATATATTATGCATCAAATATTAAACAACACAAACAAAAATATTTAAGGTTAAAGTTGGCGATAAAAGACTTGAAAAGTCAAACATGGACAATAAATGTAGGACGGAGGTAGCAACAAATTCTACCTACTGCTTACTCTCAATAATTATGATTAAGGGCTAATTATAGCAACAACATTGTTCAATTGGACGTCCAGAGAGTCTGGTGTGTTCAATAACACTTTGCTAAACCGCCTAAGCATAAACTCTTTTTTTTGGCGTCAAGCATGGTTCTCCAGTTTTGAAATGACAAGATTTTGAACAAGTCGGTTGGTTTTCACTGGTTCTTTAGACGGATAGTGGCCTGGTTCAACATGTTTGAATCGTTGAGTGGTGTTTTAAGAATAACATTAATTATAAGTGTAATGTATTCGTTAATGCATCAACTGATTGTACACATTGCATGAACAGTTGGTTTGTACAATGACCTTTATTAGTTGAATATTTAGTTGATGGGTGTTTTATGGATTATATTAATTGTAGGTGTTGTTTGTTTAATATATTTGTTTCTTGGTGCATAATTTAGTTGTACACTTTGCTTAAGTAGGCGTAATTGCTTAAAATCTAAATAGGTGTGAAGGTTGTAACATATACTTAATTGATTGTAACAAGTAGGTTTGTGCCCGCGCGTTGCTGCGAGGCTGTTTACGACTTGGTTTTAGTATGTTTTTCGGCTTCCGTGTTTACATGATTCGTACCTTCGAATGCGTATCCGCAGGTAGTAAAACATGTTTGTGTCGTGTTTATAGTTCTTTCCATGTTTTTTGTTCATGTAACATTGCCCCAGTTTTGATTTAATTCATCTTTCCACTAATTGCACTTATTCTTTACTCCCTCAACTTGGTATAGCAAATAATAGTGAAGTTGCATGTACAAAACGTTGGTCCATAAACAATTTCATTCCTACAAAAAAATCGGTATTAAAAAAAGAAGAAGAATGCGGGTAGAACCTTAATAGCCAAATAAAGGGAAGAAATTGGGCCATGTGAAAACGGCGTCGTTTTTTTTCCTAAATTGAGTATATTTATAATGCTTAACAAAATGTCTCGGCAGCGCATGTGATGCATAGAGTCTTCTTCCTCCATTGTACGGTTTAGATTTATATTTCTACAAACGAAAACACACACAAACACAAACACATCACATAAACTCAAACCCACCAAAACACACAAACAAACATAAAAAAAATAAATAAAAAAAATAAATAAAATATGGGACCGCTATGGCTGGCATCGACACCGCAAGATCTGGTGTCGTTCTGCGCCGTCTCGTCTGCTGTTCTTGTTCGGCGCGAGCCACGGCCTAGGATACCCTTGCTGTTTGTTATGGAGGTTTTGGATTTGGGTTAGGGATTAGAGTTAAAAAGATATGTTTGGTTTGAAGGTATAAATTTCAGATTTGGCATAATGTCTAAAAATCCTATCTTGTGCAATGCCTGACCCAACATATGGGGTTTTGAAAATGCATGTTGGTACTTTCTGCACCACTAGTTATTTAGTTTTACAGTTGACTATTTTTTTTTGGTAAAAGCTATAAATGCTCTATCTACTTACAAAAAAGGTCTGATATGAATAACCGACGTGAAAAACACTCATTATGTATTATATATTTTAGATTAGAATCCTCTAAAGTTGAGTCAAACATGATACATCATGTTCACCAATCACAAATTAGTTAATTGTATAAAACTTTTTCTTTTAATAAAATCATGGGCCCACTTATTTATTTTCACTCACAATAAACTTAACATGATCAATCATGTTTGACCATAACTTTAGAGGATCTTTTTTCATATATTTTTATCTTGTGATTCATTATGCATAACACATTTTTTTTCTATGATTCATTATGCATAACATACTTTTTCTCTATGATTTATTATGCATAATGAATCAAAAACTCGGTATATTATGTATAATGAGTGTTTTTCACATCGATTATTTATTTTAGACCATTTTTGTAAGTAGGTAGAACATTTATAACTTTTAACCTTCTTTTTTAATTGTGTAACTCTAGTATATTCATATTAAAATATATATAACATATATATAACAAAAGCCAATTTCTAATCTGATGTAAACCAAACAAGTTATCAAATTATCATGCACTTAGGTTTGCTTTATTTTCCATCAGTCCAATCCTCAAATTAAAACCTATATCTCAACCAAACGGGCCCTAACAAAGTTAAATAATTTGGTCATGTCGATTGTAGAAAGAGCGCAACTTTATAATTATGAAAAACGTGTATAAAATTTTATGACCCATTATGATAAGAGGAGAATCTTTACTGTTAAATCTTATTGGCAGCCTCTCTGCACCAAAAAAAAATATCTTATGGCAGCCAGACATTGGCATTTAGCTGATTCCAATGCATCTCTACCTACCATATTCATTGCCATCTCTATTTAAACCCCACAGAATTCATCCTTGTATAATACTACGTACTACGGTACTAGTTTAAAATAAAGTTCTTTTAAGTGCGCAAAAGCTGTATATATATATCACATAGAAGCACAAGCAATAAAAACCATCCAACATATCAAGGAAAAAATAGATATGGAGGCAAATGCAGGATTGGTATGTGTTTTTTTTAACACCCTTTTGGAATTTGATTGTTTAAGCATGCACTTTATATAAATTTTAGTGCGTGCTCTCAAGTGATCATCAAACTAGCAGTTATAATGCGAGTGTTTTAGCTAATTCTTGTTGCATTTGTGGTTAGATCTTACAAATAGCAACTAATATTGAATGATTTTCAGTTGGTTTAGTCCAACATTGTGTTAGATCATTTGTTTTGTTTTTGTTGCATTTGTCGAATCTATATCTGAATGTTGATTGTTTTGGACATTAAAGTTGTTATATTTCGCCCCATTGTTTATAAGTAACTGATAGCTAGTTGTCCTCCTTTGATTGTTAGATCTTCTCCATTGTCGATGCCAGGGTCGTTTTAGATAGAGATTTTAGAGTCGTCAGAGCTGTTTAAGCTTTTGAGGTCGATGTTGTTTTGTTAGGGTCGTGGTCGAGGGTCGTATGTATGGTTGTTGTAGTATGTGACGGTCATTGTGGATTGAGATTGTTGTAATTCCTAGCATCTTGCTAGTTTTTAATTTTATAAAAGTATATTGCCTTTCTAAAAAAAATTATAATTCACAGAATTCATTCATGCGCATTGATAACTAATTGATCAAAAAAAGCTGACTTTACAACAATTTACATGGTGAAAATCGAAGTGATGTAATCATTTATATTAAATTCAGGTATCTGTTGAAATTCGAACACCCGTAAATTACAAGGCTGATGATCCTCAACAGCCATTGAGCCGTGTCGTGCCTATTTCGTCTTCTCATTTATTCTCATATCGTGTTGTGATTATACTAAGACTATTTATCTTGGGAATTTACTTACAATATCGTTACACTCATCCTGTTAATGATGCTTATGCATTGTGGCTCGTTTCTGTCCTTTGTGAGTCATGGTTCTCCATATCTTGGCTTCTTGATCAGTTTCCGAAATGGTCACCAGTCAATCGTGAGACATACCTCGACAGGCTTGCTTTGAGGTTTAATATTTACATTTTTGCAACTTCCAATTTCTATGTAAATTCTGGCTTTTCTTCGTGGTTGTATTGTATGTGACAATAATCTGTAATGTAATTCTTTTTTTTGAAGGTACGATAAGGATGGAGAGCCTTCACAATTACCACATATAGACGTGTTCGTGACTACAGCTGATCCTTCAAGAGAGCCTCCGCTCGTTACTGCAAACACAGTGTTATCTATTCTTGCTGTGGACTATCCTGTGGACAAAGTGACGTGTTATGTATCTGACGATGGTTATGCAATGCAGACATTTGAGTCAATTTCTCAGGCAGCTGAGTTTGCGAAAAAGTGGGTCCCTTTTTGTAAAAAGTATAGTATCGAGCCAAGAGCCCCCGAGTTCTTTTTTACTGAGAAGATAGATTATGTAAAGGACGATATCGACCTTTCTTTTATCAAAGACTGTAGAGAAATGAAGGTGTGTTTCATTTTCCCTTAAATTTACCATATTATGCGTTAGTCCTTTACGCAAATATCTAAAATACCTCTTGAAAATACCTATGACAGAGAGAATATGAAGAACTTAAGGTGCGAATCAATGCGCTTGTAGCCAAATCCCAAAAGGTGTCGAAAGAAGATTGGCAAATGCAAGATGGAACTCCTGGGCCCGGAAACAACCCAAGAGATCATCCAGGAATGATCCAGGTTTTTAGTTAATCACTATATTTAATGACTGTTGTTAGAAATTTGTAGTTGTGCGCAAGGTCCGATTCTTAAAAAGCCCGGTTGGATAGATAATTTTTTTTTTCATTTCATATGCTTGAATAGATGTTCTTGGGACACGATGGAGGTCTCGACACAGATGGCAACGAGCTGCCTCGTCTAGTTTATGTTTCTCGTGAGAAGCGACCAGGATTCAGTCATCATAAGAAAGCAGGAGCTATGAATGCTTTGGTATCAAATCTTCTACTGTAATAAAGTTACAACTTTATGCACGTTATGTATGTTGCGTGCTTCATTTTTTTTTAAATGTGACTTTCGTGGCGTATCAGATGAGGGCTTCAGCAGTCTTGACTAACGGTGCATATATCTTGAACGTCGATTGTGATCACTACTTTAATAACTGCAAAGCTCTTAAAGAAGCAATGTGTTTCATGCTGGACCCTGCTAATGAAAATAAGACAGGTTTTGTTCAGTTCCCACAAAGATTCTATGATGTTGATTTGGATGATCGATATGCTAATCATAGTATGGTCTTCTTTAATGTGAGTTTCGTGATGATCTTAATCACATTCTGATTTTGACTTTCTAGTGTCGAAAATAAACGTTTTGACTTCAAAATTCTGACATTTATAATTTTCCATTATTTTCAGTTAAATTTCAATTAGTCGAATATATAATAAGCTCCTTTACCTGGAGATAATATACTCTGTTTGAATTTTGAAGTTAAAGAGTAACTTATATGACTTTTAAAAGTCAAATGTGGATATTCAGGGCTGGATGATATACTTTGTTCTATACTGATTTTATTGCTACTTGTTTATGTAGATCAATATGAAAGGGCTGGATGGTGTTCAGGGCCCGATGTATGTGGGTACCGGCTGCTGTTTCAACCGACAAGCTCTTTACGGATACGATCCTGTTGTTGCAGGTTTGACCTCACAACAATTTTACAGGTGTTGATTAATCATTTTACTTTGTGGGTTCCATTGACGTAGATCAACGTCTTTGCTTTATAGGGGATGACGTGGAAAAATCGTTACTTATGTCTCAAAAGAGCTTCACGAAACGCTTTGGTCAATGTCCATTAATTGGTGGTGCAACGGTTACGGATACAACAAATGCTGCTACCCTTTTGAAGGAGGCGATAAATGTTATTAGTTGTAATTATGAAGACGAAACCGAGTGGGGAGAAGAGGTAAATATTGTCTTTAACGCTCTTGTTGCAGTTTATTTTCTTCATCAAAACATGTTACACTTTCAGGGTGGAATGGCTATTTTTCCCTTGTTAACGTCAGAGACTTAACAATTGATATCATTTCAAAATCTTGTCCCGTATGGGAGCAAAGTGGTTTATTGTGTTTTTAGCGCATAAACGTTCACTTTCAGTGTTTGGTCTTTTGGTTTGAAATGACTATATTACCGTTGAAATACTATGTGATCTAAGGAAAAGTTTTCCCTTCTGCTATACTAAGTGACAGCCGCACATGATCCATTTCACAATGAAAAAACTCATGTTCTTTTTGTTTTTTAATGATTAGATTGGATGGATGTATGGATCCGTTACAGAAGACATCTTAACAGGATTTAAATTGCATACGAGGGGATGGATCTCAATATACGGCATGCCTTCACGTCCTGGTTTTTTAGGTTGCGCGCCTATCAATCTTTCGGACCGTTTGGGCCAGATTCATCGATGGGCTTTTGGTTCAGTCAATTTCTTGCTTAGTAGGCATTGCCCGATATGGTATGGGTATAATGGTAAATTAAGATTCTTGGAAAGAGTTACTTACATAAATAATGCCACATATCCAATCACATCGATAGCACTGGTTGTTTACTGCGTACTTCCAGCCATCTGCCTTTTTACTGGGAAGCTCATTAGTCCTGAGGTATGTGGTGATTAAAGTATATAACATGCCTCAAATTAGAAAAAGGATAGCTAAAATTTTATATAGAAATCGTGTCGTGTACTTTATAACTTAAAGTTGGGGTAGTTTGACCTCAAAAGTCAAAATGACCCATGTGTTTATGCTCATTTGTGCTACTAATACTAGAAAAAAAAAACAGAAAAGGTGACCATTTTAACACATTTAAGTCTGAACGGGTCGATTTGGGCTTGTGTATTATCTCATACAGGACAAATTCTCAGAAAATTGTTCTTGAAATAAGATTGTTTTGTACATCAATGGTTAATACAATAATATTTTAACATAGACCAAAATTATGAATCCAAGATGACACATTTTGACATGTACATGTTCCGAACCAGTTATCAAACGTTTCTGACATGTATGTGCTTGATTGTGAATTTTCTTGCAGATAAAGGACGTTTATGGTATGTGGTTTATAATTTTTTTACTTTCCATTATCGCCACCATTTTCTTGGAGCTCCTGTGGAGTGATGTAAGTTTCCGAGACTGGTGGAGAAACGAACAATTTTGGGTCATTGCTGGCACCTCAGCTCAACCTTTTGCCATCTTTCAAGGTCTCTTTCAATTTATCACCAAAATCGAAACCAAATTCACCGTTACATCCAAAGTCGATGACCAAAAGGTCAACGAACTCTACGTTTTCAAGTGGACTTGGCTCCTCGTCCCACCAACCATCATCACCATTATAAACTTAGCCGGCATTGCGTTCAGTGTTTCATCAGCAATAATTGATGGCTACGAGTCGTGGGTCCCACTGATTGGGAGACTGTTTTTCACGATATGGGTCCTTGCCCATTTATACCCGTTTATTGAAGGTTTGTTGCAACGCGAAAATGGGATCCCTACGAGTTTCATCTTATCGTCAATTGTGCTTGCTATGATTTTTACTCTTTGGTGGATTCGTGTTGACCCATTTAAGATTGACAAGTGGTTAGAGGTCAATATCGGATCCACTGTTACAAACATATACAATAAGTTGTTTGCAAAGCTTTTGGATTTTGATCTTTAGGTAGCACATTCGATAGAATGAATGTGTACGTTGTACAATGTTTAAATTCTTATCCTTTAATCCAATCAACAATTCAGATATAACATTTTCATTTCAAGATTTCAGTGTTGTATAAGTTGAAATATTTGATAACATCATATGTAACCACGGTACGTGGGTAAAAAAAAAGATGGATTATCTGATTACAAGTGTAGGACTAGTTATGCCAAAAACCAGTCTTGATTATTGAGTTCTGAGAACTGTATTTATGCTATAAACACTTATGTATACCCTCAAAAAGAGTCTTTACAATGTAGCGGTTAACAGACAACCAGAAAAGTTGCATGCGGCTGATTGCAGTTGAACTCTACCTGCTACATTTATTAGAGCACAAGTTATGGTGAGCCATGGCTTGAGCCATGGCCGAAAACGCCACCCCACGGCGCGAGAACCACACCGTGGGTGGCGTTTTCGGGTCTCGCGCCGCCACCACCAGCCGAGATGGTGGGCGAAAACGCGACCCAAAAACGCGAGACGCTGTACCGCGTCTCGCGTTTTCGCGTGTTTAATTTTTTATTTTTTTTATTTTTAAAACTAGCCGTTGGGGGAGCGGGATATTTCGAAATATAGCCGTTTTTGGGGAGTTTTTTGCAAGTTTTGAGCCA
This sequence comes from Tanacetum coccineum, assembly GCA_026074375.1. Lineage (NCBI taxonomy): Eukaryota > Viridiplantae > Streptophyta > Magnoliopsida > Asterales > Asteraceae > Tanacetum > Tanacetum coccineum. The sequence goes on along the minus strand of BQNB010012246.1, from coordinate 27,822 downwards.
TAATTTGTGTATATATAATACAAATTGTTGTATTGTTTTTTTTTAACTTTTAAATTGTTGTCGTATTTTATTTATGTTTATGTTTTTTTCTATTTAAGTTTATGTTTTTTTTAAGTTTATGTAATATTTTTTTTTTAAATTAATGAAATTTAAGTTTTAAGTTTATAAATTTTTTTTTAATAAAAATGAAAAAAAAATAGAGAAGTTACCCATAACATCAAAAAATGTGGTGTTAACCAAGGAGACACTTTTTGGTGTTATGGGAGTTTTTGGTGTTGTGGAAAAAAAAAGAGATTTTTGGCCGTGGCTTGCGATACCTGGTGCTCTTACAATTTTCATTAACAAGCACACATTACTTAACTCGTATAATAACTGTGGCTTATAAGCTAACTGTAATTAATATCGACCTATATAGATCAAGGTATATGGGTCTTTTTCTATTAAAGACAGTGTCCATAACGCTTCATTGATTATAAAGATCATCCAACCATAAAAAAAAAAAAAAGTTTTGACTTTTGATATCATAATTTGAAAGATATGGAGGCAAATGCAGCATTGGGATGTGTTATTTTTGTTTTTGCTGAATACCCTTACGGATTTCGAGTGTTTTAAAATGAACTTTGCTTAAGTTGTTTAAACAAATTTAGTCGCTTCTGTTATAATGCCGCTTCTGTTATAATGCGACTGCTTTAGTAATGTAATGAGTGCTGCCGTGATTATTAACAGTACGGTTCTTGTTTAAACAAATTTAGTCGCTTCTGTTATAATGCGACTGCTTTAGTAATGTAATGAGTGCTGCCGTGATGGTTACTCCCTCCGTCCCTAAACAAGTGTCCACTGTTGACTTTAAAAGTCATAATTCTTCAACTTTAACCTTAAATTATTTTAATTGTGTTGCATAATACTTGATGCAAAATATATGAATGGATTGAGTTTTAAATATATTTTTATTGGTATGATTTTCGTCAAGTATTATATAACACAAACAAAATAATTTAAGGTCAAAGTTGAAGAATAATGACTTCAAAAGTTAATAGTGGACACTTATTTAGGAACGGATGGAGTATAACTTTGCGTTAAATCTTTTGTCTTAAATTTGTTTCTGTTGCATCTGTGAAATTTAAATCTGAATGCTGATTACATTTGACATTAAATATGTAAAGCAAATCATTATCTCCCAAAAGGTGAGATCATGATAGAACAATATCATCTCAAAAAACAAAAGAACACATCATAGCCATCCATTTTTCATCAAATAAAAAAACAATTAAAAAACTCCACTTTCCAACTTTTTTTTTTTAAAATGAAATATCTTGCAAACGGTAAATCGTCAAACGACAAAAAATACACCATCGCGACGAGAATTAAATCATCTTTCTATAGAGTGACACTTTTATATACTATCGACGATTTTTTTTTCGAATTTTTTTTCCCAGTCACGTCTGAAAAAAATCACATGTGATATGTAGCACAATCACATGTGATTTTTCGAATCACGTGTGATTTTTTCTGGGCTGGAATTTAAAAAAATAATTTAATTCTCTTCGCGATGGTATAATTAAATTTACGTAACGAAAAAAAATACACCATCGCGACGAGTATTTTTTTATCTTTCTATAGGGGAACTTCTATATATTTTCGACAAATTTTGTTTCTGAATTTTTTTTTCAGTCACGTCTGAAAAAATCACATGTGATAGACGTGACTGAAAAAAAAGTTCGTCGAAAGTATATAGAAGTGCCCCTCTATAGAAAGATGATTTAATTCTCGTCGCGATGGTATGTTTCGTTTTGCGTAACGATTAACGGTTTGTGAGATATTTAATTTTAAAAAAATAAGATGAAAGCGGGTTTTTCAATTAAATTAAAATATAAATTAATCTAAACCATTAGATAGAAATAAAATGGATGGTTGAGATAAAATGGATTGTTCTTTAATTAAATAGTGTTCTACATAGAACTTTTCTCTATGTCGTAAATGGTGGTAAATCATGGAGACATTTGACTTGGGTGGGTCCATTTTTGTTTTCATTTGACCTGGGTGTGGAGACATTTGACCTAGGTGCCTTCTGGTTTATATGGGACTTTAGGATTTAGTATTGAGTTGAAAGAAAAGTAAAACGTGTGATAGATAAAGGTTTAAAAAAAATGATGTTTGGTTTAAAAATAAGATTTAGAAATACATTATATAAAATATTATTAAAGAAAAAAAAAAGAGAGTGAAAAGGCAAGTTGGCCCACAAAAGTAAAAGAAAGTCGGAAATTCTAGGTATATGAGTGGGAATTGTCCATGCCTGAATTTTTAGATTTAATCCTAATGCCAAATCTTACACCTTCAAACCAAATGACATATTTTACTTGAATTCTCAAATCTAAAATCTAAACCCTCAAACCAAACACACCCTCATTTATACAAAAGGTATTGAAACTAACATATATTTGCAAAGAGTTTTGTAAAAGACACCATTTTTTTTAAATACTCTGACATTAAAATTGTAGATTTTGGCTCCTTTCTAATTTTTATTTGAATGAGCTAGAAATTTTGATATTCTTAGTGAATATGCAACATATGATGAAACATCTTTTAATCAGTTATTCTAGGTTATACAAGAATTTAATGAAGTCTACAAGTTTTGTATCGGAGAAAGTAATTTGACTCAATATAAATGAAATTAGTCTCAAGACTGTTATTCCCAACAAAGCACGTCTGGTAGCTAAAGGATACAAACAGAAATAGGGAATCGATTTTGAAGAATCATTCGCACTAGTAGCTCGTTTGGAAGTCGTCAAAATGTTCATCGCCTATGCTGCACACAAGTCATTCACAGTCAATCAGATGGACGTCAAGACTGCATTTCTCGACGGTTCTCTGAAAGAAGAAGTGTATGTTAGTCAGCCGGTCAGACTCGTTGATCCAGAACATCCAGAAAAAGTCTACCGTCTTAGGGAAACACTTTATGCACTAAAATAAGCTCTAAGAGCATGATACAATAACTCTCTAAATTCCTGGTATATAAAGGGGAAGACATTTTGATTGTGCAATTTTATGTAGATGATATCATTTTTGGGTCAACATACCAAAAAATATTCAATACATTTTGAAAAACTAATGCAAAGCAAATTTGAAATGTCTATGATGGGGAAATAAAGTTCTTTCTTAGACTTCAGATCCATCAATCCCTAAGAGGTATCTTTATCAACAAGTCTAAGTATGCTTTGGAAATCTTAAAGAAGCATGGTATAGACAAACGTGATAGCATTGGTACACCAATGGCTACAACACATAAGCTTGATGCAAATTTAAGTGGAACTCCCATAGACCAAACGAAATATCATAGCATGACCAGGTCACTCATGTATCTGATAGCAAGTAGACCATATATTGTATATGCAACATGTTTTTGTGCACGTTATCACGCAAGACCTACAGAAAAGCACCTCAAGGAGTCTTACGGATCTTTCGATACCTTAAGAAGACCATTCACATGGGACTTTGGTATCTGAAGGACACCGGTTTTGAACTAATCGCCTTTTCAGATGATGATCACGCAGGTTGCTAAGATACGTGTAAGAGTACATCTGGTGACAAAGCTAGTAAGTTGGTCGTCTAAGAAGCAGCACCGCGATGTCAACAACCAATGCCGAGTATGTGTCTCTATATGCCTGTTGTGCTCAAGCCTTATGGATGAGAACTTAACTGAAAAATTATGGCTTTCACTTCGATAAAATATATATGTATTGTGACTCAAAGGCAGCCATAGCCATCTCATGCAACCTAGTTTAGAATTCCCGCACCAAGCACATCAAAGTCCGGTACCACTTGAGAAAAGAACAGGTCGAAAATGGTATTGTTGAACTTTACTTTGTCGGAACACAATACCAGTTAGCAGACCTATTTACGAAAGCTCTTTCAAAAGAAAGGTTTGAGTATTTAGTAGGCCGACTATGTATGAGATGTTTGACTCTATAAGAATTGGAGGTTCTGACAAAGGAAACTACTTATATCAAACATCAAACATGTAATAATTATTGAAAAATCAAATATAAAAATATAAAACCTATAAAAACAAAATATAAAATCGAAAATACTTTCAAAAATACCAAAAAAAAATCTTTTCGACATGTCTCTTGAAATCGATAATATTTAGGTATCTAGAAATGTTGACTAATATTGACACGGGTATGTAAATAAAATTCGAGCAAAAGTTTCAAATGCTTTAAAACATGTCTTTTCTAAATTTTCTAATGGCTTGGAATCACTTTTAGATTGCAACCCGGATCAAAATGTCAAAGGAGAATGTGGTGCACGCACATTTATCCTTCACAACGAGAAGTTTACACCTTCTCGGACTTGAGCCGCTTATATACAACAAGTCGATATCAAAGACATTCAAAGTATTTAGAGCTTAAGTAACAATGGCTTTAAAAACCGTTGAACACAAATTTTTCAATAATTTCTCAAAGGTTTTCTTTCAAAATCTTTAAAAATTGTGTGTTCAACACTCCCTTCCTCACGAAACTTTCAAAAGTAGATCAATTTTTAATAAGTGAATCAATTTTTGAGGGGGAGCTAGATTTTAATGTTTCTGGACACATTCTGACATGTCATATTTTAGTGCGTCTAAAACATGCAGTGTCTGAGAACAATTTTTCAAGAATTATTCAAATGAAATATCATTTCATAATCTTTCAAAATTGTATGCTTAACACAGACTCAACACTCACTTCCTACATATAGTTGACACTTCTTTTAATAAGTGGTGTGTCTTATTATGTGAAATTGAGGATGGGAGGACAAAAGAAAAATGATCCATATATTCCATGCTTAAACATTTTTCTGTCCTCGTTGAATTTTTCATGTCACAAAATTTTTTAATCAATTTGTATGAATATAACATGCCAATTTATTATTGTCAATAAGGGGAGAAAATGTGATCTAGAAAAAAATGTAATGCGATCTAAAGACTCAAAGTGCCTTCACGTTTACCTATATGTGCGCAAAATAAAGTTTATAACTTACTAAAAACTATAAAGATAATTGCGTTATTGGTGTGAAAGATCACAAGGCGCGTGTTCACCTATGGTTTGAATCTCCTCTACTCAAGCACTAATACGGTATTTTAATTTGAAATACATGAAGCACATGTGTAGGGGGAGTATTCAAAATAAAACTTTCAAAAAGTCAAACGTTTTAATTTATATCGAACAATTTGATTGATTTTTAAACAAGGTTTCATGATTTCAATCTCAATACCTAACAACCAACTATGTCACGATGTGTATAAAGTCATAAGGTGTTTAATGTTAGGTATTAGTCCTATGATCTAACCAGAACTGGATAGATCTACCCAGGGACATTCTATAGTTAGATTAGAAGTCTTTAGGTATGATTTGAATATGAATGAGAAAAGGGAACAATGTGGTCTAAGGCATGAGCTAGCACCAGAAGAATCACAACATGGTGTTACTAAGGAAGTCTTGAAAAATATTAAAGGGGTTGAAGAATAAAAAAGAAAAGTTATGTAAAAGGTGAAAAGAAGTAGCCCTCCATACACTCAGACGAAAACCAGATCAATAGATATGCTATCAGAATCACACGATGATGTCTGGTATTGCAGATTGTCATCATGGACCTAGTGATGCAATGCACAACCCTTCCTAGCCATTCAAGTTTCTATCAAAATATTCTTGTCTCATTTTTCAAGGAGATTAACATGTTATCTATTGAACTCTCACTCCGAGAACGTTGATATTGAAAAGGTGGCAGTCTGCTCCAGCCTTCGATCACTGAAACCAAAGCGCACTAATCGAGTCTAGAGCCAAGAGATCAAAATATAAATCTCAGTATGCCAAAAAAATGTTAAAAACTTGTTGTTATGTTAATGATATAGTAATTGTATATTCTACAATTGGTATCAAGAGCCATAGGATGATTTAGTGATGTTTTTTGTGTGTTTCAAATCCTTTGTCACGTTTCACTTTTGCGATTTACATTGTTGGTAGAATTTTCGAATTGTTTATGGTTTAACTACAAAAGTTTGATAAGTATCAAAAATTTGGACTTAAGTGATTTAAATTGTTTCGATAAAAAGTGATTTACAAATTCAAAAAATCGAAATAAGTCATTTGCGATTTGAGTAAAAAGCGAAATAAGATATGCGATTTAAGTGGATCTAAACAATCGGACGGACTTGGCAAGGTTGTGTAACTAACATTTTGCAAAATTCAAATCCTAAAATATAATCTTGCAATTTGAAACTTGCGATTTATTTGCGGTTTAGATCGCGGAAATAATTTTTAAGGTTTACAATTTTGCAAAATAGCACATTGCTGTTTAACATTTTGCGATTTAACCTTAAAAAGTTATTTCACATTTTGGAATTTTGTAAAAAGCGATTTAAATATTTGCGAAATAAAAATTGTGATTTAAGGTTAAGCCGAAACTATAGTCTTTTATATTCTCATTTGCGATTTAGAAATTCAAAAAGCGATTTAAGTTCAAACTGAATTTACGATTTAAGATCTTATCAAAATTTGCGATTTAACATTCCATTTTGCAATTTAAGAAAGAGAGTTTATGGTTTAGCTTATTTTACTTAACAGTTGACATTAAGACTTCAAAGATCAAGACTTTATGGACTTAGAGGACTTTAAACTTCACAAGTAACATACTTAATCACTTAAAACAACAACAAAAACACAACATAACACTTCCTAATCATTGCAATGGTCATTACTAATATCATTTCATAACAAATCAATTCATCAATGGAGACAATGGCTGAAAATGTTGTTGCTGCAGTTGCTGAAAAACGACCCCCAATACTTGAGAAAGGCATGTATGATAGTTGGAAGACTCGTATATGGATTTATATTAAAGGAAGGGAGAATGGTGAAAGGTTAATTGATTCAATCAAAAATGGTCCGTTTGAATTCAAGAAGGAGATTACTATTTCAGGTGTTAATGGTGCTCTAGATGAAAAACGTAAACATTGGCATATCTTTCTACTGAAGAAAAGATAAGATACATTTGTGATATCAAAGCTACTAACATTATTCTTCTCGGGTTACTAGTCGACATATACACTCTTATCAACCATTATCAAACTGAAAAAGAAATATAGGATCGGGTCAAAGAACTGATGGAAGGTACAGAGCTGACACTTCAAGAACGTAAGTCAAAGCTATATGATGAATTTGACAGATTCACATCTGAGCCAGGAGAGTCAATTCATTCATACTATTGGAGATATGCTAAATTTATCAATGACATGAACATCATCCATATGACCATGACAAAGATTCAAGTCAACACAAAGTTTGTGAATCATCTTCAGCCAAAGTGGAGTCGGTTTGTCACAGCTGCTAAGCAAGCTAAAGATCTGCACAATGTTAACTTTAATCTATTGTATGAATTTCTCAAACACAACGAGAATGTTGCAAAAGAAGTTCGAGAAATGAGACAACGACTGTTAACCGTGTTTTTATGTAAAGTGACGGTCATTATAATTCCTGAGCCTTGTATAAAAAAACGTAGTTTTCGGGAATTAACTTAAGCTAATTGGGCCTAGGTTTCGGGCTAAAGCCCATTTGTTACTTTGTATTCGGCCAAATAAGGCCTTAGAAAGCCCACGTTAGGTCCGTCCCTCTCTAGGGTATACAAACCTTTCCTAGCTTGTTAGGAAGTGTGTTGCTTCTCATTTTCTCATAATAGAAGTCACCAATTTTCTTTCTTTTATTTCTCTCTCTAAAACCTCTTTCTCTTTCTAAGACTTTTCTTATCTTGTGTGTTTTGGTGATGAATGATAGCCTAACATGTGGTATCAAGATCCAAGGAGTTGTTAGTGGCTTATTCGAGTTGTTTGGAAGCTTATTTGAGCTTATTTTGTGGTTTTATCTTTCGTTTCTCTTTTTCTTTTGTAGCATTATTTGAGCTTGGAAACAAACATATCGTCTTCTTTGTTTTGTTCTCATTTCTCTCAAAAAGCTTATAGTTTTGTTCTCATTTCTCTTCTTCGTGGCTTATTTGAATAGCTTTATAGCTTATTCTTGTGTTTTAAAAGGATCTTTGGTTTGTTATTTCGGTTAGTACTTTCGGTTAGAAAAAGAGTATTTTTAACGAGTTTATTTGAGCTTATTTTAGTGTTTTTTACGTGGCCTATTCGGTGTCAAAAGAGCTTAATCTAGTGCTTATTCTTGCTTATTTTGGTGTTATTTCGTGGTGCTTATTGGTGTAAAGAAGAAGATAGGAAAAAGGTACAAAAAGCAAAAAAAAGTACATTTTGTCGTGATACCCGCGATTTATACATCCTGATACCCGCGATTTATACACTCTTCTAAGGCGATTTATACCGAAATTAGGGAGAAATTTATACCTAATTAGGGGGCGATTTATACCATTTACTTGGGGCGATTTATACCATATTTAGAGGCGATTTATATCAATTACTTAGGGCAATTTATACCAAGTTTCGAGGCGATTTATACCAAATTTGGAGGCGATTTATACCATTACCTTAGGTGATTTATACACTGAATTTCTCAAAGACTTAAACTTAATCAAGAACAACTCATATTCACTAATCACTAAAAAAATCCTTGCTTATCATTTCACATCACTTTTACAATGTCGACTCAACAAGACAATTATGCTGCTGGTTCCGAAAACCGTCCACCTATGCTTAACAAAGACAACTATGTTCCATAGTCTTCTCGTCTTCTTCGTTATGCAAAGAGAAACCAAATGGAAAGTTAATCTACAATTCCATTCTGAATGGTCTATATGTCCGACGAATGATTCCTGAACCAGGTGACCAAGACAGTGAAGTTCCTATTGCTGAAACTTTTCATGAGCAGACTGATGAAGAACTTACTGAAAATAAGGTAAAGCAAATGGAGGCAGATGATCAAGCCATTCAGACTATACACATGGGTCTTCCTGAAGACATCTATGCTGCTGTTGATAGTTGTGAAACTGCTTAGGAAATCTTGTTACGTGTTCAAAAAATGATGAAAGGTTTGGATATTGGAATTCAAGAGAAAAAGGCTAAGTTGTTTAACGAATGGGAAAGGTTTACTTCTACCGATGAGGAATCTATTGAGTCTTACTATCATCGCTTCTCCAAGTTAATGAATGACTTCAAAAGAAACAAACATTTTCTAGAAAATATTGCTAACAATCTCAAGTTCCTAAACAACCAACAACCAGAATGGAGACGACATGTTACATTTGTTCACCAAACAAAGTATTTACATGAAGTAGATTACACTCAGTTGTATGATTTCTTAAAATACAATCTGATGGAGGTAAATGAACTAAGGGCAGAACGACTTGCAAGAGCACATGATCCTTTGGCACTTATGGAAAATTATAACAATCCTTACAACTATCCAGTGTTTCACCAAGACCAACCATCACCGGTTACCTACATGCAACAACCTCAACCCAACAACAACTTCAACCCACAACCATCATTCAACATGAGCTACATGCAACAACCAATGCCAAATCCCGAAGACATTACAGATCCCATAACTGCAATGAATATGGCACTTGTTCTAATGGCTAAGGCATTTAAACTAAACTACTCAACACCAACCAACAACAACCATCGAATTTCATCAAACCATCGTAATAGGCAGATTGCACAGCCGGGTATGAATTTGGGTCAAGACAGACAAATGCAGATGGTTTGAGGTAATGATGGGAATCAGTTTAGACAGTATGCTGGGCAGAATGTTGGGAATCAGAATGGGTATAATGCAGTACAGACTGTCAGGAATGAGGTTGTTCAGAATGCAGTTCAGAATCTGGGTATTCAAAATGCTAGAAATCAGAATGGGCTTATTGTTGTTTCGGGGATTGCTAATCAGAATCTGAAACCAAATAGGAATGGTAATGTTGTTGCAGCACATGCTGAGGGTAATGCAATTAGAAATAATGGTAATCTGATAAGATGTTACAACTGCAGAGGATTGGGTCATCCTTCTAGGAACTACACAGTCAGAAGGGATGCTGCTTATCTTCAGACTCAGTTGCTGATTGCTCAAAAGGAAGAAGCATGAATCCAACTTTAAGCTGAAGAGTTTGATTTGATGGCTGCTGCAGGAGATCTTGAAAAGATTGAGGAAGTCAATGCAAACTGCATTTTGATGGCTAATTTGCAGCATGCATCGACATTAGGTACTCAGACTGACAAAGCTCCCGTTTATGATTCAGATGGATCAACTGAGGTACACAAATATGAAAATTGCTATAATAATGAGATATCTAGTATGTTTACTCAAGAGGAGCAGTATATTGAGCTACTCGATCCCATTCCTGAACCACACCAAGTTCAACAGAATGACAGTAATGTTATCTCTGCCGTTTTTAATGTGGAACAAAGTGGGGGAATAGTAGAACAGCATCCTGCTACTGCTGAGGAAACACGTGCTTTATATGATTCATTATATAATAATTTAGCTACTAAAGTTGAGATAGTCAACTCGGTCAATCGCAATCTGAAAGAAACAAATGCTGAATTGACCACTAAGCTTGCTAGATATAAAAATTAAGAAAAGTGTTTTGAAATCAATAAAAAAAATATGACAAACTTGAAAGGTGTTATCAAAATTCTGTTTATCAAGAGCAATGTCTTACTAAAAAGATAAATGCACTTCACTTAAGTTCTGCTAAAATGATAACGAATTTGAATAAGGAAATTGCAAATTTATATAACCAGCTTTCAAAAGAAAAATCAACTGTTTCTTCTCGTCAAGAAGAAAATAAAAAGTTAAAGTCTGATTTCAAAATACTCGAAGACGAGCTTCTTTATAAATAAATTCAACTTGAGAATAAGATAAAGGAATTAGATAATATTTTGGTCAAAACGGGTCAATCGAATCAAACGATGCACATGCTTTCACCTAAGCCAGACTCGTTTTACCACACCGAACAGAATACGGCTTTAGGTTATCAGAATCCTTTTTATCTCAAGCAAGCTCAGCAAAAACAACAGAGTATAATGGCAAAGTTCTTTCGATTTGGCTCCCTTCCAAGGTTAAATCTATATTGGAGGGTGTTTTCTTCGTTGCTTGGTGGTTTATTTAGAGCTTTAGAAATCGTTCCTTTTTTGAGGATTCTCCTCCTAGACGTTTAGAGATTTTTGATGATATAGTTTTTTGTGCTTTCAACTGGTGTAGTAACTGTTGTCATACGACGTTTTCTTGGGTTGATTGGTTAAAAAATCCCCAATTTATTTCTTTGTAATTGTCTTTCTAGCTCCTTGCTAGTTTAATAAAATTTCGCCGTTCAAAAAAAATAATGGCAAAGTTCTATTAGAAAAGCATGATCCTAATGTTGTGTATGATTCGGAGGAGACACTGCAACTTGCTCAAGAGAGTCGCTTAAAAATGAAACAATTGAACAAAGAAATAAAACCGGAAAATTATGCAAAGATTAATCAACTTTCAAGGGTTTTTGTTTCTCAAAAGGCCAAGTCGCGTGAATAGTTGTATTTCTCAAATACTTCCAAAATGGCCAATGTTTCAAAATTAAGTTCAATACCAAATAAAGAGTATTCGGACGATACTTCTCCAAGTGTTGCACAAAAATTTCTAAATGAGGTAAAAACTACGATTGTGACTCTTCAACGTGTTATCAAACAAAAATGACATTAGATATACACAACTCGTCATCTACTGCTCATCAAGAGATTAACAAAATTGTAAAAGATGAAATTTTACCTATCGTTAACCAAGTTGATGTTAGAGTTCAAAATTTTGAATTACATTTTTTAAAAGAAACAACTAAATTTGTTCGAGACTTTAAATATCTTGCAAAAGAAGCTGATGAATCTCTTGCTAAGCACAAGGCTTTGGAATTTGAAATTGAGCGTCTCTTGAGAGCAGTTGTCAGTCAAGATATTATGTCTATTGTGCAAAGTAACTTTGTTGTAGATACATCAAATCTCCAAACTGAGCTTGATCGTACGAAAGAACAATTTGAAAATTGTATCATTAAAAAGGAGAATGAATATGCTAAACTTTGGAATGATTGGTACAAAAAATACGAAGAATGCAATACGACAAAATTTCGTACGATAAAGCTTATAATAACATGCAACAAAAGATCGAACGGTTGCAAGCTCAGTTGGGAGATCTCAAGGGTAAAAGTAAAGATACTCAATGTGTATCAGATACCCTTGATTCTTTATCTCAGAAACTAGATAATAAGAACGTGGAATTAGAGTTTTAAGTTTTGAATTATGCTAAAGAAAATGCTCATCTTAAGACCACATACAAGAACATGTTTGACTGTATCTCTGTGACATGAACTCAAACCAAAACAATAATTGACTCTTTGCAAAACAAATTACATGACACGATTTATGAAAATGCTAAGCTAAGAGCCCAGTTATTTGATAAGGTTTCTGAACAAAAGGACATCACAAAAGGTACGAGTGCGAATACTAAGTTTGCAAATCAATCAACCTCTGGAACAAAACTTTATTCTGTGACTCTGTTCCTAAAATCAAAGATCTTTCCCAAGGTTGTTGAGATGAATGATTTGTCAAAACTTGTCACTTCAAACTTGGTACCTACCCCCACAGAATCAAAAGTTATGACAAATGATAAAGTGACTGCCCCTGGAATGTTTAGGATTAATTCGTTTAAGACTTCTAGGGAAGATAAATTTGTGATTATCAACAAAGTTAGAGCAAGTATTAGAACAAATCCGATCACTGTTTCACAACCTCATGTCATCACTAAGAAACATGTCAATTCTGACTCAAATGGTTTGTTTTCTACATGAGTAGACAACACTTATAAGACTAAAAGACCACAGCCTATAAGCAATACAAAGAATGATAGGGCCCCTTCTGTATCTAAGAGTAGTTGCATCAAGAATAAAGAAGTTAAAGTAGAAGAACACCATAGGAATTTACTGCTTTCTAAGAATAAGAAACATATGTCATTTGAATGTAATAACGTTAAGCTTGCTATTCTGAATGATAAATCTTAAGTTGTTTGTGCTATGTGTAAGCAATGTTTAATTACTTATAATCATGATGTCTGTGTGCTTAATTATGTGAATGACATGAATTCTCGTGCTGATATACAGAGTATTAATGTTTTAAATATTACAAACCAAAAGAAACATAAGCCACTGGCCAAGAAACCTAAAAAGGTTGGGTCCAAAGAAAGACTTGCTTCACCTAAGCCTAAGAAACCTAGATCATGCCTTAGGTGGTCACCTACTGGAAGAATTTTTAACCTTAAAGGAAAAATAATTGAATCCAGTGAATTAGAGAGTTGATTGCTCTAAAAGTGATAATGCATGTTCTTCTAACCTTCAGGAACCTACAATCAAACGGTTTCCAAATTCCACTTATTTTCTTGACAGATTATCTAAATTTGTTTATGGTGCGTTGACTCGACCGGGAATCTAAAGCTTCTCATCAATTTCGTCTGGAAGTTTTTGGGAACCGTTCGCTTTGGAAATGATCATGTTGCAGCAATTATAGGTTACGCTGATCTTCAATGGGGAAATATATTGATCACCAGGGTTTATTTCGTTGAGGGCTTGGGGCACAACCTGTTCTTGGTTGGGCAGTTTTGTGATTCAAATTTAGATGTCGATTTCAGAAGGAACACTTGTTTCGTCAGAAATCTAGAAGGAGTTGATTTGTTGAAAGGAAATTGTAGAACAAACCTTTACACCATCAATCTCCATGAAATGGCCTTTGCATCTCCAATTTGCCTCATGGCTCGTACTACTTCTACCAAGTTATAGTTATGGCATCAACGTTTATCCCACCTCAATTTTGATACCATAACTGACCTTGCTAAAAATGATCTCATCACCGGTCTTCGAAAATTCAAATATCATAAAGAACATCTTTGTCCCTCATGTGAGAAAGGAAAAAGTAAAAAAGGCATCTCACCCACCCAAACCAGTTCTAAATTCTAAGCAGAGGTTACACCTTCTTCATATGGATTTGTGTGGTTCGATGAGAGTCAAAAGTATCAATGAAAAGCGGTATGTTCTGGTGATAGTGGATGATTACTCTCGTTACACTTGGGTACTATTTCTTAGATCAAAAGATGAATCACTGGAAGAGATTAAAATCCTTCTAAAGAAAATTAGAGTTCTTCTGCAAGCTCCAGTCATCATTATAAGAACCAACAATGACACATAATTCAAAAATCAAATCCTTAAAGAATACTTCGATAATGTTGGAGGCTGCTAGAACAATGTTGATTTTTTCTCGTGCACCGTTATTTTTATGGGCTGAAGCGATTGCTACTGCGTGCTACACTCAAAACCGCTCCATCATTCATCGTCGATTTGACAAAACACCATACGAGCTTATTAACGGCAAAAAACCGGATATCTCCTTTCTTCATGTATTCGAGGCTCTCTGTTATCCCAAGAATGATCTTGAAGACATTGGGAAACTTGATGCAAAAGGTGACATTGGTTTTTTCATTGGTTATTATGCTAATTCCTATGCTTACAGAGTTTATAACCAAAGGACAAAGAAAATCATGAAGACAATGAATGTGACATTTGGTGAACTTTCACCTATAGCTTTTGAACAACGCAGTTCAAAACCCGGGCTTCAAAGCATGACTTCTAGAGAAATCAGTTCAGGACTCGATCTTACTTATGCTCCGTCAACAATAACAACTCATGTTGATCCCACTTCAATAGATTGAATTCCTTAATTCTTGTTTAAGGTTTAGTTATATTAGATAAATCTAACACAACTATAGTAGAAACTTTGTTTGAATGTATTAAAGATTATGCAGAATCTAATCTTTAATATTGAGAAGAATTATCAATGAAACAGTAATTCTAAGAACATACAATTCAACAAATAAGCTCCAATATTATTAATGATAATAATAAGAATACTCTCAAAGTATTAGGGTTACAAATACCTTGAAGCTATGAAAAAGATTGATTTTTTGGTTTTGGTACATCAATCTCTATGCCCTAGGACCTCTTTTTATACACCAAGGAGTCCTACTCGGCTTACAATACTTTCCTAAGTATATAAAATCTTTTCTATAAATAACTAATACATATCAAGTAAGCAGTACTAACAAACAGTACTAACTTACACTAGCAGTACTAACTTAACACTAGCAGTACTAACTACTTAGAATATTTTCTTGAGCAATAGTAACTCTTCAGCAGCATTAACTTCAAGCAGTCTTTGTACTAGCAGTAGTAACTTTCACTAGCAGCATTAACTTTTGTACCAGCAGTAGTAACTACTTAGTATATTTTCTTTGAAGTCTATAAGCAGTACTAACTTCAGCTGAGCAACATTAACATAAACATGAGAAACAGTAATTCTAACAACATCAAGAAGACTTTTAATCCCAACAACCCTCCCCTAAACTTGATATTCTTCTTCAAAATCATCAAGTTTCTTCATTTAAGCTTCATTAACACCAGGAGGATGCTTCCAAACACTTCTTTACTTCTTAAGCTGTTTTATGATCAATTTACACAGCTGATAAATCATTTCACTTTCATAATCAATTTGAAGCTTCTTTTCTAACATCATTGAAAGTGTAGGTGGTGTAAGAGGATACCTCTTCTCTACCAACATGTAAATCTGTATAGACTGCATCCTCAAGAAATGTACTCCACAAGAGTCATACAACTTCCATTCTAACACTTTGTATCCGTTTTGCAGCTTCCATACTTCATTTTCTACATGTGGTTCAAACATTAAGTTTTTTTTATTTATAAGTTTGAATTATAGGGGCAAAAAAACAAAAGCTTTCCGGGTCGTAAATCCCCAACGAGGCTGGAATGGTAAAAGTCGACACGGAATGAATTGATGATTTGAATTGAGAAAGAAATGATTTTGATTTTTAACTAGTTAAACTAAAATTAATTAAAGAAAACTAAAATTATTCTACGGGAAACAAGCAGTGGAAAATGGGAACCTTAAATATACTACGGGGAACATAATTAGGCTAAAAATAATTAACTAAAATAATTAAAACTAATTATACTAAATTAAACATGCATATTATCGACTACCGGAAATTTAAATGCAAGGCTTATAACTAAGAATTATAAAAAATAAACCCTAAAATAATTTTTAAATTTGATAAATCATAATATTCTAATTAAAAAGAAAATGTAAAATTTTCAAAAACGGAGTTCAAAAACGAACAAAACGGTAAGAAACGAAAAATCCGGCTCGTAAACGGGCCCGGAACTGAATTTTAGCAAAAATTACCTACATTAAGCTTTTTATAATTTTCCTACAAACTAGGGATTTAAGAAATTTTCTAAAAAAAAATATTTTTTTGTTAATTTTTGTATTTTTTATGAATTTTCTAAGATTAAAAATTAATTAAAACTAATTAAATATAAAAAGTCAGAAAATATAACTATAAAAAATCTGAAAAAATCAAATTAAATAAAGAAAAAGTTGAGGAATCTAAAAATATAAAAAGCCCTAAAAGTTACTGTAGCAAATTATAGTAATTAAACTAATTAAAATTAAACCTAAAACTAAATTAAATTAAATTAAATAACTAACTAAATTATCCTAAGGGACTAACAGTGGAAGGACAAAAGGACTAACGGGGTAACAGGGTAACTAACCACAGGGACTAACTATGTGAACTAGAAATTTCAGAAATTACATAAATGGTCCCTGAGAATGACCCCGATTGCAAAACAAGTCCAAAGTGCTTATTTTTGAAAACTTATAAAAGCAAACTTATTAAGGGGGCTTAGGAGAACATTTTTCATAAAAGGGGTATAAGCTGAAATGGGCTGAATAAGCTAAAAATGTGAGCTTTTGGGCTGACAGAAAGTTATAAGCTTGAAAAGCTTATTGGCTTATTCTTGGAGCTTAAGAGCTCAAAATAAGCTACAACTGAGGGAATAAGCTAACAAACCTAAGTGAAACCTAAATAAGCTAAGGGAACCTAAATTAAGCCCTAAAATAAGCTGAAACAAGAATAAGCTATGTGACAGTTTTGAAAAGAAACAGAAAAAGGAGGTTTTTAAGCCTAAATTAAGCTAAGCTAAAAAGGGAAATAAGCTGAATAATTTTGGGAGCTTAAAGGACTACTTCTAGGCTACACTAAAAAGCAAAAAGTTCTAGGAGCCTAATGCAAAATAAGCTAGATAAAGGGTGCTGAAAATTGGTTTCAGCACCAGGGGAGATAAGGCAGTGCAAAAGGGGGCTTTTTGAGCTTATTGCAATAAGCTCTCAAGGGCTTATTAGCCAAAACAAATCACAAACAGAAACAAAGGGGTGACTAATGAGCTTATATTCAAAAGATGAGGGTCTAGGGCTGGTTTAAAGCTGCTGATTTTGGGGCTACAAGTTGGGGTTTTTCAAAAAAAGTGAAAATTGACTTATTTTGTCAAAGTAAAAAGGGCAGAGCAAAAGGATCTTAAAAAGAGATGGCAATGACTTAAAACAAGCTCAAAAATGCTTTGCTTAAGCTGTCCCAACAGCTTAAGCTAAAAAGCTAATTTTTTATAAAAACTTAACACAAACTCATTGGTTAACTGAATTTTAAATTTTTAAACTAAAGTTGTGATTTTTCTTGACCCAATCAATCACACACACTCAGCCAAAGGTGGCTGAGTGTTGGTGACCCAGGAATCCCCCAAAATTACCCATTTGAGAGTTTTACCAAACACCCCCTTAAATAAGTAAAAATTCCTTTTTTACTGATTTGGCTTGAATTTAATTAAAGAAAACTGATAATAGGACTAGTAAATTTATTTAGCAACAAGAAAAACTCAGGTTTCTTCACAATGTAAACACGAATTCAAGAGTGAAAATTGGGAAATTTAGAAATTTTAAGATAAACCTTAAACTTGTATTAAATAGCTTGAAAACAGTAACAATACATTAAAAACAAGAACTGGATACTTAAATTACAATTTAATTAAGATTTAAATAAAAATAAAGCTAAGTAAAAACTTGTGTCTTTCGGCTTGTCTTTTCTTGTATTTATATAAGCCTCTAATCATCTCTTTGTGTTTCTTGTGTGAGGTGAAGCCTCAGCTTCCAATCCTAGCCCTTAGATTAGAGTTGTGCTTCTTTTTGACTCAATACCCGCCATTGCTTTTCTTGGGTTATGGGGGAATTGCCAGCGTGCTGCGGTTAACAGGTTATGGGAGGTGGATTTGCTTAACTGGTAAACGAAGGGTTGGTAAAACTGAATGGAGTGTACATGTGATGTGGGGAGTTCTAGGGAGATGGCGGGAAAGAGTAGAGAGGGTGAACGTTTATTGGTTCACAGGTTTAAAAGTTTCAAAAGCACAAGAAGAACCCCTCATGTTACAATCACTTGCCATTTCGTTTTGCCCCTTTTTTCTTAGTTATAAACAAGTTTGGGAATTGGCATAAGCAGCCCTTGCGTTTTGAGAACAAAGAATTAAAATGTTTCAAGGATTGGCAGAACTGGCCCTTGGCCTTTAAGGAAAACAGTTTTGTACATAGCAATTTCAT
The DNA here is from genome assembly GCA_026074375.1 of Tanacetum coccineum. Classification (NCBI taxonomy): domain Eukaryota; kingdom Viridiplantae; phylum Streptophyta; class Magnoliopsida; order Asterales; family Asteraceae; genus Tanacetum; species Tanacetum coccineum. The sequence goes on along the minus strand of BQNB010012246.1, from coordinate 9,329 downwards.
CCCTCTAATTTTTAAACCATGTTTTCTTTTATAAAATCATTTTTAAAAATGACAATTTAAGTCCCTAAGGTTTATAAAAAGGCTATTTTGGGCTTTGTCGGGCTTGGGTTATGTATGGCTTGGGATTGTGTATTGTCCCAATTTGGGGTGTCTGGGCCAATAGTTAGCTTTTGTTATTGGGCGTTTTAAGGCCCAATAAGAGTTTGGGTGGGTTTTTGTGTGTACAATGGCTGAGATTGCTTTGTCCAAGGGCTAGGATCGGGCCTTCGAAGTCTCATAGTCTTTGACAAATGCACACAAATGGCCTGTTTGTCATTGATTGAGGGCCATTTTGGTCTTTCACAGTCTTCATAATAGACTATTGCCTTTCCGCCCCTCAATGGGTTGAGATTGCATCCAATAGTATTCTTCAATTACGGCTCCGGTTTTGACTGTTGATTTGTTGAGTATCTTTGACTTTGACTTTTCTGGTCTTTGGCTTTGATTTGGCTTTGTCCTTTACAGCTTTTCCATTCCGAGTCCAGTTTTGTCGTTTTGGCTTTGTTTTTCGTCCTTTTTCGTTGTTAGCCGATCCGGCCCAATACATTTAGCAAAACAACTATCTTTGGCATTTTTAAGTCCTTTTTGGTTATTTCCGCTCGTTTTAAGGTAAAAGGTATGTTATTTAAGCACATACCCAGTGAGTATCTCTGTATTTAAAGCATACCTTTGAAAAAACTGGTCAATGCAAAATGGGTTTTTTCGCGATCACTTATGAATAGCACAGGGCACCGAATCGGGCGAAGAGAGATTTAAGAAATTTACAAACAACTCGGCGTCGTTTTGTGGGGACGCTTATAGCTTCAACCCGATTTTTGACAAATAGTCGACCGCCACGAGTATGTATTTGTTCCCTCGTGAAGACGGGAACGGCCCCATGAAATCTATGCCCCACACGTCAAAGATTTCGCAAACTTGGATGGAATTTTGAGGCATTTCATCACGTTGCGAAATTTTTCCTTGACGCTGACAAGTGTCACATCGGGTGACCAAGTCATGGGCATCTTTGTAAATCGTGGGCCAATAAAATCCTGAGTCAAAAACCTTTTTGGCGGTGTAGTTGGCACCGTAATGTCCCCCGGTGGGTCCACTATGGCAAGCTGTGAGGATGTCAACAGCTTCTTGGCCTGCAACACACCGCCGGATCATTTGATCCGCACATATTTTGAACAAATAGGGGTCGTCCCAAAAGTAGTGTTTAACATCCTTGAAAAACTTGTTTTTCTGCTGGGACGACATCCCTTTAACAATGAAATTCCCCGCGTGGTAATTTGCATAATCGGCAAACCACGGGGTACTTGAGTTACTACGAGAAGTCACCATATTAAGTGTCTCGAGAGGAAACTTTTCATTTACCTCTTTTGGGTCGAGCACATTTTCATAAGGATTTTCTAATCGGGAAAGATGATCGGCCGCGAGATTCTCGGCTCCTTTTGTGTCAATTACGTTGAAATCGAACTCTTGAAGGAGGAGAACCCACCGGAGCAATCTCGCCTTGGAATCTTTTTTAGCAAAGAGATATTTTAGGGCGGAGTGATCCGTATACACTACGCTTTTGTTTAAGATGAGGTAAGATCGGAATTTTTCAAAGGCATACACCACGGCTAACATTTCTTTCTCCGTCGTAGTGTAATGTGATTCTGCCTCGTTCATTGTTTTACTAGCATGTGTGGCTAGAAATCCTTCTTATTCTTCTCACCGGATCCCTACCATATATATATATATATATATATATATATATATATATATATATATATATATATATATACAATATATCTATATATGATATACATATATTATATATATATTACATATATATTATATATTTAGAGGATCCAGTGATAAGTAAATAAAAATACGAAGTAGATAAGTGACTAAAACCCACACATTTGAGATGCAACGACTTGCATTAGATGCATTTCTATTCATCTAGATGCACCATTTTGGGGTTTTCGAAGGAATTTGATGTGTAGCATTGCAAAATTGATTTTCATTACATATATATATATATATATATATATATATATATATATACATATATATATATATATATACATATATATATATATACATATATATATATATATTAGGGATCCAGTGAGAAGTAAATTAAAATAAGAAGATGATGAAAGTGACTAAAACCACACATATGAGATTCACCACTGCATTAGATCATTTCCTATTCATCTAGATCACAATATGTGAGTTCGAAGTTAATTGATGTGTATATTGTGCAAATTGATTTTCATGATTTTGACACATGTAAAATGACCAAAATAACAAGAGATCAAAGCATGAAATGCTCAAATATACGTATATGCATATAATTACAAGCTAGAAAACACATTTAATGAAGCATTATAATGTATATAAGATTATAAGATGCATCTAAATTTAAGTGGTGCAACTCGGATATGCGGTTATTGTTACTCTCTTATCCTTTCTTAATTTTAAGAAAATTTCTCATTTAATCATAAATAAATATATATATATATATATATATATATATATTTATATTATATATATATTATATATATATAAAAGTGACTATTGTGTAATCGTATATACTATAGACATGTTCATATAATACAGAGTTAATTGCATAAATGGTCCCTGTGGTCTACTTTTAGAACCTATTATTTCTTGAACATTGTAGAACAAGTTATTTCATCACTAGAAAGTAAAGTTGACGAATTTAGATATTATGAAGATATATTTGGTTTATTAATTATCATTGAAAGTTTAAAATCTTTAAATGATAAGCCAACCAATGGGGGTGACCAAGCGGTAAGAGCTTAGCATCTTAGGTCGAAAATGCCTAGAGGTCTTGTGTTCGAACCCTGAGGAGAAAATTAATCCCCCATTGGCCACGGAGATTCACCTGCGCTGACTCCGGGCGATCCAAAAGGATAGTCGCCCTGGGATTAGTCGGCTCGCAATATCGAGTCGAAAACCCAGGTATACCAAAAAAAAGAAAAAAGTTCTTTAAGCCATATCATAACAATACTTTGGACATTAAGAATATATATTTATTTTGAAACTAAGTGTTTTGAGAGAGATTATTCATGTGAAAAATGCTACACTGATTGATAAACTTAATCAAATTATAAATTTAAGCTTTTTCCGTAATACTTATATGGTGTATAGAATAATGTTAACCATTTCTGTAACACATTATGTCTTTCTTCATAAGAAAGAAGTATATCAAAACTGAGTTTAGTTAAAGAGTAAACTGAAAAAAAATCATCCATGTGGTTTGTCATATGTGGCACTAATCATCCATATCATAAACTATTGCAAAAATCATCCTTGAGAGTCAAATGTTCGGTAAAAATCTTTCTTATTGGGGATGAATTTTGCAAAAAGTTTAACAAAAAGTTTTGCAAAAATCATCACTCCAGAGATGATTAGTGCCAAACATTTCACCACTCAGGGATGATTAGTGCCAATAGTATCGGCTAGGGATAATTAGCGTCATAAACTACAAGCCACAGAGATGATTTTTGTAGTTTACTCTTAATTAAAAGTTATCTAAGATCAAAAGTGTCACCAAAAAATTAGATTCATTGCCTTATGTATTATATGATTTCGAGAAACTAATCAAAGATATCACATAAAAACTATGAAAAAGTAAATTTTATATAAACGATTTTCGGCAAATAACTTTAATAAAAAAAGCCTCATTTTAAGACTTCGCTTTAGGCCTCCGAGAAGGTTGAGCCGCCCCTGATGTAACCATATGTATGTATATTTAACTGATTACATATAATGTGTATACATTATTCATGCAATTTCATTTTTCACGCTTTTTTTAAAAGGAAATTTTTAAAAAGTTCTCTTATTTTAACTTTTACATGTTTTTTTAACCTTTTTAATCCTCATTGCTGATTAAAGTACTCACATCTCCAATTTTGTTATGTATTACCTACATTTTAATAATCATAATGTTTCATTTATAATATTTTCCTTTTTAATTTGAGGTCGATTTCGACATGGACTCGATAGCCCACGAACTTCTACGATATCTTAGCGACTTTTCACGATGGCTACGTTATGATAATATTTGCCAGTTTTTTCCATCAACTTATTATGGTGTCTGAGTAAACTATCACGGCTGCCGGCCACGTCGATCTCGCCACACATGCGATATACTACGATATAGGCAATAAACATTCAAAATTTGATGTTGTCATGTGAGTATCACGTGGTGTACATGTTAAATTTCCTCCCCGTATATATATTAAGGATAAGGATCCTCTCATGTTCATTTGAACATGAGAGGTAATGTTATGCTTTATGTGATAGTATATTTGATTATTTAAATCAAATGTACAATCACACAAAGCACAACATTACCTCTCATGTTCAAATGAACATGAGAGGATCTTTTTTGTACTCCATTCATATATAACTAACATTTGTACTTTTTTCATACATAACTAACATTTGTACTTTTTTCATACATAATAAAGTATTAACATTACTCCCCTTAACACTCCATTCATACATAACTAACATTTGTACTTTTTTCATACATACATGACATGACACCCGTGCATTTCAACGCTACGCAATGTTATCAGCATAAGTCTTGATCACTTCACCCTGGTAGATGGTGAAATCGGAAGTCTTCGTCCGCTTAATCTTCTTAATTCAGGGTTTAACCTTAAGCTCGATTGCATATGCTGCAAGAGCGGGAAAGCCTCAATACTTGGTGATGAGGACCACGTGCCAAATCTTCTTTTATTTGGGGTAGCATCGGTTTGGAAAGCCGAATCCGCACGAGAAGAAGTTTTTGTGCATATATTTCTCAAACTATGGAGGAAGTATAAGATGAACACGACGAAAGTGTTGATAGATTTGTAATTTTATAAGGTCCAAAGCCTTGCCTGGCGAACAACCTTCCTTAAGGAAATTTATCTTAAGTTGTTTTCTTTTTTAATTTTCTATATAATTGAGATTATCTTATGTTATGTTTTTTATGAAGATCAACCCTTAACCACATCTATAAGATGGACATGTTTTAGTATTTTATGAGAAATTTTACAGATATTATATTTTATGATATATCCCCATAAACTATAGAAAAAATATATATAAAGAACCATAGTAACCGATAACAAATGATAACGTGGAATAATAAATCAAATATAAAAGCGATAATAATCGATAACAAATGATCATCCCCCAAACCCTATTTAATTATGTCTTTTTAGTAATTTTACAATAATAAGCCCCAGCCCCAGCCCATTTGCCAAACAAGTTTTAAAAAATACAAATTTTAATTTCGACTTATAATATAACCTCACCCCAGCCCCAGCCCCAGCCCCAGCCATTCTACCAAACATACCTTAAAAAAAAAAATTGTCAAATGGGCCGGCCCAAAGTGGGAGCCCAATGGGCCGGTTACTGTAGCAACTACGTCAAAACGACGTAGTTTTAACTCATTCATACTATATATATAATAAAGGGGAAAAAGGAGGATAGTTTGTTCTTCAATAATAACAACTAAGACTGAAATGTAGTGGTGACCGCAGAGGACACCGTCACGTCAGCGCCAACTCAGCTTTCTCTCTCTTAAACTACACAGTTACCAAACACAAGTAGTGGTGACCGCAGGGAACACCGAACAAATTTTTTTTTTAAAACATTACATTAATAAATAATTAAACATTACAAATACAAATACTGAAATTAAAATACGGAAATTAAAATACGAAATACAAATACTGAAATTAAAATACGGAAATACAAATACTGAAATTAAAATACGGAAACTAAAAACTAATGGTCTAAATTCCAACGCTCCTTGATTTTTTTCTTTAAACAACGCCGTAGATAAAGTTCTGCCAGTTAAATGATCATGATCTTCATTGTAATACTTGAGGTCCTCCTCGAATTTTTGTTGTTG
>BQNB010012245.1:0-79627 GCA_026074375.1 Tanacetum coccineum | reverse complement strand
GATTTAGCATTTCTTGTAGAAGCTTTAACACTCGACTTTATTTTGGATCTTCATACTCTTTTTGCTCTCCCTCAACCACACATGTTGAAGTTATCTTATGCAAATGTTGAACCGGCTATCTTGATTGATCTTTAAGCTCGATGAAGCACTACAACTTATTCGAAACACTCGATGATGTAACCTCTAAACATATCAATAAGAAAACATTATTACAAAATTTCTCTCATTCTATTTTTCCTTTCTGTTTTTTCTTTCAATCCTCACCAACAATATATACATTGAGTTTTTCTAACCTGTGCCCTAGGGGAATAAGATAAGAAGTCAAAGACCCATAAAAAAGTACAAAGGGACTCACAAATTTTGTGGGTCTTTGTGTACTTTTTTTTAAACATTTCGGTGGGTCTCTATGTACTTTTCTGTACCTTTTTGCTTCTTATCTTGTGCCCCTAGGGCACAAGTTAGAAAAACCCATTCTCCCCATTTCATTCTTGAATGTATCTCTTAATTTTCTCCTCAAATTCTACGCTTATATCTTCTCCTCCTCATGATGATTACGATTCATCATGAGCATCATGACTATATAAGCTCAAAAATAAGCTCTGGGTTAAGAATCATTTGAAGAATAACCTTTTAATTCCTTGAAATTGAAGTTGAAAATCTTAACTTTTATCAATTCTTTGAAAACTCAAAAAATCTCCCTTTATTATCAAACATACTCTCCCAAAATAACCCATAAATTCCCTCAAACTGTCACACCCAGCCTAGGCGGAAACACGAGGCGTAACATCATGGATATCATCACAACACAATGGTGTCAACAATAGAGAGAACTAAATTAAATAGATAAACAAATGAGACACAATGTGTCATGACAATATCTAACACAAGATAAAAGAGTCTTGCATTACGATAGCAAAGTCATACCGCAAGGAAACATAATCCAAGAATCTAAACAATCAAATAACAACCAAGTATCAAACAATTCAAATGACATAAATAAAATCTCTAGGAAATTGACTCCGCATGCAAGCCTACGGTCTCACTAACCACTCTTTCTAACTTCAACATACTCAAGATGGTTACCTAAAAATGATGCTTAAAACGTCAACACAAAGGTTGATGAGAGTCATAGGTTTAAAACACGAAAATCAAAGCTTATAAACAATTACTGTGATTAATGCAAACATGGCAGGACAATGACTGTACTATCATAAAAGCTAACATGCAAATGTAACCATAACGAGCATGGGAATGGAACATGTCCCTTAATCCAACAAGTATCAACACTTGGGTAGGAACATTACCCCTGGTCCATTAAAACCATCACTTCACATGGGTAGGAACGTTACCCCCGATCCAATATCACAACAAATGGGTAGGAACGTTACCCCCGATCCAATATCACAACAAATGGGTAGGAACGTTACCCCCGATCCAAATACACATTAGCATTTAGCACGCAACATACAATAGCCAAGTAAAGTCCATACACTTTCAAAATAAAGACACATAATCACAGTAATTAAAATATTTCAAATCCATTTGCATCATTTCCATCCCAATTTAAAAGCAATGTAAAAAGAGGGACTATGAAACTCAATTGATGCACAAGCAGCTTCCAAACAATATCAACATAAGCTACACAATACAAACACAAATGTGTTATACGCAACCAAGCTAAAAGCTCAAGTTCATGTAACACTCATATGATGGATGTATAAGGGTTTGATTAACCATCATGGGTCGCCCTGACGCCATGCCCAACCTTAACCATCTTGGTAACACATTATACTAGTTAACTATAATTTATCCAAAAATGCAGAATTTTAGCGTGTCTTAACCAACTTAAAACCCATACTTGCTGACCTTTATAAATTATACCAAAAATGATCTAAGTTCATTTATGAGTTTACTAACTACCTTGTGATTCTCAAGTATCCATTACATGTGCAACTATCCCAAATAAAATCAAACTTCAAAACTGTCCCAATTCGGATCTCATTGCACACTAAAATGTATGACCCTCATTACCATACTTAGAAAACTAATTAGAGGCTAATTTTCTCAGTGAAGTTAATAGACATATAGAACTTAACTTTTATGTTTTGGTTAACCTTAATTCGAATTTTAAGTTAGGGTTTTACCCTTCTAAACATGACATAATTCTGACCCGTATTTACTGTTTTGACAACGTTTCTTGTAACCAATATTTAACCAACTTTTAGAACTCCAAATCAATCGAGGCCAGACATTTTGAAAATTAGACCCTTTGAACTTCAATTTAGGCTTTTTAATCATATCAAAACATATTTTTATCATCAAGATATTATTATCACCACACGTGAACAAATAGAATACTTAACACCAAACTCATATGCACACAAAATAAGATAAGTATTTACCTCTAAAATGACATAATGCGCATATGTAAACCACTTCAACATACATATAGAACACATAGCACGCAAGAAACATACAAAATGGACATTTAGTCATTTTTAAAGGTATAAACTAACCTGCTCAAATCACGGTTGTCACAATCATAGTAGTCAAAATCTTGTATTGTCGTAACATGTACATTAAAATAAGAAAAACCAAAAAGAACTATTTGATAACTTGCTTATTTAAATTTCTAAATGCCTGTGTATATCTCTTATTTGCTAAGCGTTGCTCACCTTAACTTTGATATTATGCAAAATAAAAACTTAAAAAGAATTTAAAAATCTTTGTTTGATGATAAGTATGCTTAAAAACTTGATATTTGCTATGTTTAAAACGTATTCAGGATATAATTAAAATAAGAAACATAAAAATGCAAAAATTAATTTTTTTTAAAAACTGAACATTTTCAAAAAGTACGCCGCCTTTTATAAAGTGCAACCGCACTTCTGGGCTGAAACTAAACAAAATGCTTGTTTCTTCTTTTTTGAACGAGAATTGCTTAAACTTAAAAATGCTATCTGTTTATTGAAAATATGTAAATGTAAAAAGGTATTGTTATTTGTTTTAACTAACCCACTAATGTTTGTTTTATTGTTGTCTTATTTTATAAGAGTTATGGATCCAAATTTGAGTCTTGGAAAAATTTTCTTAGGAGAGGACGTCGTTGTAATTTTGAGTGATAAAGTTGAAGGATCTGGAGACTAGAATTCTCTGGAATTTCAAGACACTGCTAATAGTGGGCAAAAGAAAGAAATAAATGCTATGGTTTTCTACCAAGTGGAGATTAAAGAAGTTAGCGTTGAGATCGTGGCTATGGGGCTTGTTTTGGTCAAAGGGCTTGAAAGCTTATGATGGTGAAATTACTCTTGGAGTAGAGGAGAAACATGATCTCAAATGAATATAGCAGTAAAGTTGTGCTTAGAACATGAAGTTAAAAGAGGGAACAACGTGGTTACTAACAACCCAGAAGAAGATGATGTTGAACCTGGGGTAATTTTTGATAGATCATTCTTAAGCATGACCAAGGCAATTACTAATTTCTGGGTTGAAACAAACACAATATACTTGATATGATTCCATGTCTGTGGAAGAAACCGACGGAAAAAGGAGAACAATGATGATTGGTGACCAATTTGGCCTTGATTTTACAAACATAGATGATTACCAACACTGTTGGTGAAGGAGGACTCCTGCCCATTGTCTGCAAATGGGAAAGAGTAGCGGTAATAAGAAGCGGGTAATGGAAAACCTTAACTTTTTCCATCAAGATATAGGAACATCTTCACTAGCTGGAGGTCATTTAACTCAAGAAGAAGCATCTAAAGAAGCAATAACGATCAGAATGAGACGGAAGTTTGCTTTATTGGAAGAGGAAAGGCCTATACTCGAGACAATGGCTTATCATGATAAATACAAGAAAATTCTCGATGAAGTTTGGAAAGACAAGGCGGAGTTAGATGGAAAGATTATAAAAGGAGAAGAAGAAGCAACAGGACAATGGCGAACTGAGATAAGGTTAACTGATCCATATGGAAACATTTAATTAAAAAGGGTTCACAACGAAGAAAAACAATAGTAAGTTATAAATACCACAATTGAGGTGACGATCATGTCACCCAAACGGTTTATGAATGAAGAAATGTAACAAGTTAGAATAAATGGATAACCATATCTCCCGTTATTAAACTTTTAATGTTATGTTTTAAAAAATAAAAATTATTTGTATACATCAATAATGGATTAACATTTGATGTACGGATATTTAATCCGATAAAGATAATTAATAAAATCAAATAATTATGGATGTTGAAAATATGATAAATTATGTACTAGTGCAATATAAGTTTGCTAAATTTTTTTTTATAGAAGTTACACCACACATTTTAGCTATTAATAATAGATAAAACGACCAAACAGAACAGATTTTAACCCATATAAAAAAAACACACACACACTCACCAAAACCGCCGTGTTCTCACAAAAACAAAGATTTTTTTTTTCAAAGATCAATCCCACCAATGTTTAATAATCATCCTAGGTATGTCTATGTCAATCCTTAAACTTTTTTATTATCAAACTTGTTAATACAAATAATGTCAAAAGGGGGGAGAAATGGAACAAAACTCATTAATAATGTGTAACTATTAATTTTATACAAAATGAGTATATATTTTGTCATCATCAAAAAGGGGGAGATTGTTAATACAAATAATGTCAAAAATGTTATTTATATTTTTCGACCTCTCAACGTTTTGATAATAACAAAATATAAAAACGTTTACGATAAAATTAAACGTTTACAAATTATTAATCGTAAAATTCCATTTCTAAGATTAGTGATCACTTAAGGTATGAACAAACAAATCATTAAGCATGATTAGTGATCAAGAAAATATTTTTCTCTCATCCATTACATTTTTACAAAATATTTTCACAAAATTAATTATACAAAATATTTTCTAATTAAAAGAAAAGTTTTATTAAAAACTTAAATTTTGAAATTCAAATTTTCCGCCCAAAACAGAAGCTTCTACACCAGATATAACCTTACCCACAAAAAGATAAAAAGGGAGCGGAGTCTAGGTGGCGTCCCCCTTATAGGCCTGGTCGGCATTCCTATATCGTTGGTACCGTCGGATTCTCCACCAGTTACCGTTGTTTTTTTCCTGTCTATAAATACTGTCTACCCTTTCTTGTAATTAATCCATCTTGCACGAAATTTTTCAGTCTATTATTTCTCTCTCTAAAACTTCTTTCTCTCACTAAAACTCTTGATCACTAACATACTTAGATTTTGTTTCAAGTGATCTAACTATTCTTCTCCATCTCTTCCCTCATCGTGTCAAGTGCAAGAGAGAACAAACTCGTAATTCCGTCAGAAACGAAGTGTTAATTAGTGATCTCTCTCTCTTTTCTTCTAAGTACCAACCTCCTATTGTATTAATCTTGTGTATTGAGTGATTCGGATACATGTGTAGAAATTCCGATATGTAAAGTCTGTGGAGTGGTATATCTTATGTGAAGTGGTTAGATTGGTTCTAGCTAAGATTATGACACGACATTTAGCTTAGTGTTAAAAAATAACGTAAGCGAACGAGTAAACGGTTTTCTCCTCCCTAAAGGGACTTGTTGACAATAGTGAAATCTCGATCGGATACTCGGGAAGTAGAGTAGGACGAAAAAGGTGCTGTCTAGCCGAACCACTATAAAAATCCTATGTGTTCTTTGGTTTGGTTATTCTTTCCTTATCTCTATACATTGTTTAATTGTTGAAATCTATATTTTATAGTTTATGATAGTTATTGCTAGCTCATATTGTGATTGTTATACAATATAACACGGATCATAAACATTTTTGGAAAGTAAATTTTAAAACCCAAACAAACGGTAAAACTATTCAACCCCTTATCAGTCTCCACAATTGGTAGTCATAAGCAAGGTCACTAAGATTTTTAAAATTACTGAATTATTAAAGCTGGAATCGATCCATGGAATTCCCGTCAAATACTAAACTAAAAGGCAATCCTATACAAAGACCACCAGTCTTGAAAAACGATAGTTTTATTTATTGGAAAAAATAGATTGAGACCATATGTTAAACCAAAAGATCTAGAATCTTGGCTGTTATTAACCAAATGTGATTTTCAACCTATTGTACAAAATCCGAAAATCAAATTAGATGAGGTTATCCCTTTATAAAAACAAACCGATAAACTCAAAAAGAGACTTGCGAAAAATAATGAAGCCAAAATGGTTATTTACACAATGCTTATTGCCCCAAGAAAAAGAAATTAAAGGAATTTTCATGTGTAACACGGCAAAATAAATTTGGAAAACTTTGTTAATCACCCATCAAAGTAATAGCCAAGTCAAAGATAATAAGATCGACCTTTTGGTTCAACAATATGAACAATTCGTCATTTCAGAAGACGAATATATATATAGTGCTTTTGCTAGATTTAATACTATTATTACTAGTCTTAAAGCTCTTGATGAAGGTTATTCTAGTAAGAACTACGTAAGGAAGTTTTTTAGGGCTCTACACCCTAAATGGAGAGCAAAGGTCACGGCGATTGAAGATCAAATCCTTAAAACGTCACTATCCTTGATGAACTTAATCGGGAAACCATCAAAGTTCACGAAAAGATCATCAGAAAAGAATTCCGAAATAGTCAAAGCAAAAAGTTGAAAGGAAATCTATTGACGTTAAAGCTAAAAGAATCTAGTGATGAAGAGTGTTCACTTCTGTAGCGAAGACGAAGGTACGCCATGGCGGTAAAAAAGACTTTAAGAAGTTTTTTTAAAAGAAGAGGTAGATTCGTGAGACAACCCTCAAAACGACAAAAAGACGTTCCAAAGAAGCCGTGATGATAAGAACGGTAAAAAGTGATAAAATGGCTTTAGATGCGCGACCCGAATCATCTTTTTGGAGAATTCAACACACCGAAAGATAAGAACCAAAGAGCTTTTGTCAGAGGCTCTTGGAAGCTATAGCGGAGAAGAAGAAATAAAGGTCAAAACATGAACTTGTCTTGTAGCTACATGCACTCAAATGAGTATGGTTCTGATCATCTTACTTTAGTGATGAAAACTCATCAATTGATGATTTAGCTTTAGACAACGAATATGATAAGTTATGCAAAATGAGTCTAAAGATAATCACTAAGAACAAAAGGTTAAAAGCTGCAAGCAATAGTCTAGAAATAAGCTTAAGAGAATTAAAAGATAAATTATCCCACACTGCAAGAAAAACAAGGGAGTTGATCTCAATTGTGAAAAGTAGTCATACGCTTAAAAGTGTAGAAATTCAAAACTAAAAGAAGAATCCACTATTTAAATAAATTTGAAAAAGAGTACACATTACTTAAATGAAATGTTAAGTAATCAAAAACCCTCCGGTGATAAACTAGGTTTAGGGTTTAATTCATTTGAAGCATCATCTAGTGGAACTAAGGAAATAAAATTTGTAAAAGCTCAGAAAAAGGTGTCCTCTGATGGAGGTCCCATAAATATGGGCGGCCCCCAAAGTGCCCAGGCGGCCCCCAAAATAATTATGGGACCGCCACCAGCAACGCCTGGATCTGAGAAAAGTGTGTCTTTTCAAAAATCTATTTTGGGTCCTAGACCAAAACACATAATTGTAAACAAAGCCAAAGTTCCCGTTGCTAGTGACAATGAAGTTAAACAATTCTATAAGCCATTGTCAAAACCCGGAGTTGGATTTTCAAAACCAAATTTTAGATCAAAAACTCCACCTCCTAGAAGAGTCAATAATAATTATCCTCGTGCCAAAACATCGCAACCAAAAAGGAACATTGGTCGACAAAATCGACCTCATGGCTTTCCCGTAACTTGGAATAACTTTCCACGTCAAAGTTACATGCCATGGGAAATGTGTTCTCCATTTCCTCATCCCAACCAATTGCATCAAATGCAAGGGATGTTTAGCACTAACAACTTTGGACCCATGAGATATTGGGGACCAAATGTTTGAGTCATTGTACTATATAAATAGATATGCCTTGGAGTCGACTTGGAACCCGACGAATGGATCAAGGATAGCGGATGCTCTAAACATATGACGGGTAACCGAAAGCTCTTCTCTACGTACAAGGCATACAATGGAGGTAACGTCATTTTTGGTAGTAATCTTCGCGGTAACATCATTGGCAAAGGTACGATTTCTAATGACTCTCTCAAAATAGATAATGTAGAACATGTTGATAACTTAGGATTTAACTTGCTAAGTATAGGACAAATATGTAATAATAAGTGTAGAGTAACTTTCTCTGAACATGATAGTGAAATCATTAAGGACGGTAAAGTCATAGGTAGAGGTATTAGGAAGAAAGGCTTATATGTGATGAAATTAGGAAATAAGCCAAAGGATCAAATTTGTCTAGCAACGATTGATGAAAATTCTACTTTGTGGCATAGGAGATTAGGTCACGCAAATATGCGTCTCATTCAATCGTTGGCTTCTAAGGAATTAGTTAGAAACCTACCTAAGCTTAAGTTTGATCAAATTTTTTATGATGCTTACAAAATGGGAAAACAAGCTCACACTAGCCACAAAGCTAAGAACATAGTCTCAACAACTAGATGCTTAGAACTTCTTCATATGGATCTCTTCGGTCCATCCGCCGTACAAAGTTACGGAGGAAACCGTTACACCCTAGTCATAGTAGATGACTACTCTAGGTATACTTGGACTAGATTCCTTAAGGATAAAACTGAAGCTTTCAATCAATTTGAAATATTTAGTAGGAAAATCCAAAACCAATTAAGTTTTTCAATAGTGTCAATAAGAACCGACCATGGTAGAGAATTTGATAATGAGGTGCAATTTGGAGAGTTTTGTAATGCCAATGGTATTACACATAACTTCTCGGCTCCACACACTCTTCAATCAAATGGCATGGTCAAAAGGAAAAATAGGACACTTCAAGAAATAAGTAGGACTATGTTAAACGAGCAATCATTACCACAACAGTTTTGGTGTAACGCCGTAGATACTTCAGCATATATTCTCAACCGAATTCTTATTAGAGCCATTCTAGGAAAAACACCTTATGAACTCTTGAGAGGTAGGAAACCTAGGAAACCTACCACGTGACATTTTAGAGTATTTTGAAGCAAGTGCTTCATATAAACACCAAAGACTACCTTAACCAAGTCTTTGACCCAAGAGTCAACCCAAGGAGTCGTTTTTAGGTTACTACCCAAAATAGTAAAAGCCTACATCATCCGTAATAAACACACTAGAAAAGTCGAAGAAGTCACTCAAGCTGCCTTTCGAATGATAACTCCTCACCCTCTAAACATCACCCTTGGTGGAGATAATGACTTGATCAAAGAAAATGATTTAGGGCAACCGAAAAGAAAAAACTAAAATTGTTGTTGAGGATGAAACACTTGTTGAATATCTTAACAATCAAGATATGATTGAATCCTTAGAGTTTTAGAGAGAGAAAGATGGTGTGGGATAACACTTAGAGAGAGAAAGAAAAATGATATAATTAGCTTAGTGAAAAATGTGACAAATGAACAATCAACACCCTCTCCAAGCTATGGAGAGGGTTTATATATGACTTACTATGGCCGGCTATGGACTCATAGTGGGCTTATCCATAGGCCTTTGGCCCGATTAGCTTTCTAACTTAACCATACAACTTACTACGAGCTATGACTAACTATATTGGTAGTGACCGACACTTTTTTGTATTTTTAACAATCTCCCCCTAAGGGAGGTCACACCAATTTACAAAAATTTAAACTTAGCAAACTATGCTTTCACTTCAGTCTTGAGCTCGTAGTCTTTAACTTCCATTATTAACTTGTGATTTGATGTGATGATTCATTGACTTTGTATTTAACGATTTTTTTCGGACATGCAGTTTGATTCCTTGCCGTCTTGAAATCATCAACCAAGCATAATCTCGTTTTGCCATCTCGTAAACTTTGCCATCTCGTGAAATTGTGACTTCTGGACCGACATGCTCATACCTTTCTTGATTTGATAATCTTGAAAAGCTTTAATAATGCATCTTTCTTGAATTTCTTTAACTTTAACACTTTGTCGCTTCAAGAAGGATTACGGTATCATAGTACGAAGTCTTTAAACACTTACTTGAGCTTTCACGATGTCTTCTATATTTGCCCAGTAAGTTTAAGCATGTGGCAATGCATCTTGTAGATCAGCTATGAAGTCAGTACCTCCATCACATCATTAATATTCATAGAAATAAGAAACAGATTAGCAACAAAGCCAGGCGACAGACATGCTGGGTCATGCGCCTGTGTTTTTGGTTGGAGTAGACCTTCGAATCTGTGAGGGATCGACCTGTGATCAATAGATTCAATTTAAATGAATCTTCTTAATAGAGGAAAGGTGAGGGGGGGGGGGGGGGGAGAGGATGTCCAGCTGTATTATTGAATCTTTCTACACATATGTATTAGATTCATCAGTACTCAGCATGTTCTCATAAGCAGAACGTCTCAAAGCATACTATCACGATATGATAATCCACGAGTTCCTATCTCGATCATTTGAAATAAAAAAAATGGATTTGAAAATCAATCGACGGGCACTTGCTAATGTGTTGTTGTGACACATCGAGAGTGTTAATCATTTCAAAAAATCACAGCAATCTCAATTCCATAACGGAACAAGTTTGATTCTTATAGAAAATCGCACCACATTTCTTTCCAGTTGTCACAATTTGATTCATATAGATCGCACAAGTCACCTAACATGAGCTTGTTTGATGTTGAGCTCAAGCATAGGGGAGAGAAGGGGATTAGATTGTCCATTTTCATATTAATGAAATCACTCGGAGATGTTCTGGCAAATCACAAGATAATGCGTAGCACTCTAAATGTTGAAAACTTGTATATGCACATTGTGTGACATAGCAAGCATGGATTTGACTAGATGTCCTAATAGCTTTATGTATATCATCTTTGGCTCTAAGACTCAATAGGCACTTTATTTTTAGTGATCTCAGAAGCTGACAGACTGCACCGTTTCAATATCAAACTAACACGAGTGAGAAAGTTGATAGAAATGCATGTAATCACCGTGAGATAATAAACAAGAGTCTGTTGAAGAGACCTTGAGAGGCTAGGAGGAGTTGTGTATAATCGTACACTAGTCCATGACGTCTTCAATGTCGACAACACCTTAGTGTATGCTAATAGATTAAGTATGACCCATTTCAGCCTAAGTGTATGGAGGGCTTCTTCTTTTTCACCTTTAATTCCCTACATTTCTTTTTTTCAATTTCAACCCCTTTAATGCTTACCAAAATTCATAACTAACACCTTTTTGGTTTGTTCCAGTGTTAACCAGCTCTATCCAGGCGGCATTAATTCCCTAATTTTTTTTTTTTTCTTTTCTGCACTTTTCTCCTTTTGTATCATACCTATGGAATTTACACTATCTATGTGGACATCCACTGGTTAGATCCCTCTGGTTCTGTTTTGGATCATGGGATTTGAATACCTATGCCTAACTGTCACACCCCCATTTTCATATATCAGCGGAAGGGTCATTTGGGGTGCTACGTGTTAATACAATAACTCAAGCATATAAAACGACTCAAAAGGAGACCTTTAAACACCTTCATTCGAAAGAAATTTACATCATAGGTCCCAATTGTTCATAATGTCAACAACATCTATTTGAAATATTCTTCGAATGACTCTGTTAATTAAGGGGACCTTCCAAAATATTTGATATTCCCATAAGCTTAACCAAAATCTCCACGCCGAATTACCTTCAAGACCTGATAAAACATGCTAAAACGTCAACGAAATAATGTTGAGATTGAAATTCATAGAGTTTATATTTATAAACAATAAAATTCTTCCGAACACAAGTATCATTTCTCAAAATTATCAGGATATAACGATGTGGATCAGACAACGTTATAGGGGGATTATTATAAGCCTCATGAATTGAACGTTGCCATTTCATAAAAAATGCCCACTATACACCCTCGCTATGAGTGTATCTTATTCTCTATACAACGCATTCGTAGTGTTATTTTCCCGACACGAGACAATAGCTAGTCGTCACGGATTGAGAGGTAATCTCCAAATATTACTATTCCTGTAAAAAAGCTAGGCCATTACCCGGCAATTAACAATTCATGATTTTCACGGGTCTTTTGTCTAGCGAGTTAATTTTCCAACTTATAATAATGCGGACGAGAATATCGATGAATAAAAAACTTCGAGTAATCCATCGTTCAAGCCGAGACTATACCAATAGTAATGGGTCTTAGGTTTTCTATTCGATAAAACCTTAACGATGACTCGTAAAATAAATAAGGAAGGTATATATACTAGTATCTTAGAATGATAGATCATACCCAAGATGACTTAATTAATTCACACTTATTTTTTCGTAGGTTTCTTAACTAGTTTCTATTTGCCATTTTTACTATTATGGTCCAATATATCCCAAAAAGCCCAATAGGCCCATAAGTAAGTCCATTAAATGTTTAAGTTGATATTATTAACCCAAGACCAGGTCTTAGCCCATTAATTAAGCCCAAATGGGTTGGGCTTAAAGCCAAGTCCAATATGTCCATTTTAATACATTGGGCCTAGTGGCCCAATGATCACGCCGGATGGCTATTTAAGCTTGTAAATGAGACTTATTATAATTTGGTTTCTCGAGGTCGTGACATGTTTATTATCATAAGTTAACCGTTTTAAAAACTCCCAAGAAAGTGGGTCCTACCACCTCGGTTTTGAGTTGTACAAATGTTTTATCATTTATATTGTTCGTGTAGACGTCAAATTTTATATACGGTTTAAGGTTTACGAAAATGAGTCGTATTTTTAATAACCGTGAAAAGATAGAGTGTTGAAAAACTTTACATCCTTAGTTTCATATGTTATAAATCATAAGTCATTTTTATACTTATTTTAAATAAATATATAATTAAGGTCACTTCATCATACAAAGGTCAAGTTGGCATTTTTGGCTGAAAATTCACTTTCACCATTTTTGATGCCATTTTCAAACCATAATGAATTGGTTGATCATCCAATTGGTGCAGATCCTACATGATTTTATCTAGGTCTCATAGTTATAGGTTTTTAACCAACTCAGTACGCAATCATGACTTTTTATACGTTCTGTCCAGCAAGGTCAGATTTGATTACTTTTGGTAAAATGGTCATAACTTGGTCAATTTTTACTTTCCATTGAGTATCCAATTAGCCACATTATCATCATTCAATTCTCTACAACCTAGGTAAATCAAATCAAGTCTAATACTTATGTAAAAATCCAGAACTTACTGTTTACAACAGCCTTAAATTTCTAATGAGTTCTAGCAAGTTTTAGTGGTTGATTTAGTCATTTCTTACCTAGATCTATACATGCATGAACCATTTTATTACTTGATCATCATTTACAATACATGTACATACATAAAATGAAATCAAAATAAACTTAAACAAGTCTCATTAAATCTTTTACCATAAGAAAAGTGTAGACAAGATCACAATGATCAAAACAAGAACAAGCTTGATGAAGGCTTCAACTCCAAGCTTAATCTCCACCCAAATTACTTTTGATCACCATTTTATTTACCCATTGCATGTCGTATATTTTTAGTGGAAAATGTAGGAAATAACGAGGGGATTCGGAAAATATAAGTTGTTCGGATTGCATGTAATTTTTCCGGCGACCACGGCGGTTTCCGGCGGCGGTGACCGGCGGCCGACGGTGGCGGTGGCGGTTTCCGATGACCGGAAAAGTTTTCCGGTGGTGGTGGTGGAGCTAGAGAGAAAGTGTGTGTTTTATTTTATAAAAATGAAGGAAATGAGGAAGTAAACTTCCTTATATATGTCTTGCACTAGTTTGGACTTTTGACAATAATAGTCCTCCCCTCTTTTCAAAAATTAGTTTTTGACACATGAACTTTTTACTTAAATAAAAATCAACTATCGTGGCTCGGGATTAAACTTCCAAGACCATTTTTATTTTCCGTTACACTTTTATTTTAACTTCTAACATTTAATAAAATGTGTACATTTTAAAACATCAGTTCGGCTCAAGACAAGGAACAAAGACGACGTTTGTAAAAATAATAAATTTCAAATTTCCATTCGAAATAAAATACGAAATAATTATTTATGACAAATAAAATTTTAAATGTCGACGTTTGTTATGAAAACTCACAAAATAAAACGAATGCAACAAAATTATTTCTACGGCATTTTTGAAAATATAAACGTCGATGCCTTACGTAGAATTCGCCGGTTCTTTGTAAACGTCGCGTAATTTACGAATGTAAGCACTAATTCTCCCGGTTAGTCGTGAGTTCATATATCAACATAAAAATGAAAATTATAATTAATACTCGAGAAATAAATAACGATCTGAAATTGACGGATTGTCAATAATGTCTAGAAAGGACATATATCAACCGAAAAAGTGCCGTCCATTGATAATATTGTCGACATTCTTACTAAACCCCTTAAACGTGAATTGTTCAACTATCTACGTCTTGGTTTAGGAATGATGGAACACATTCCATAAATCACCTCTCTTTTCTTTTGTCTCGATTCTAGTCCGCGTTTCATTCCGCGTCGTGACAATTTAACAACTTCATCCGAAGCTTATTAAATATTTTTAATTCGTGAAATGCCAATTAATTAGTCACCCTTGCTAGTAAATTCGTGTCAAAATTTAAAAGTCCAAAAATCTGTAATATAGGCGGCCCTCATATCTCAGGCGGCCCCAATCTATTTTCAGGCGGCCCCTAATCTATATGGGACCGCCACCAGTAGACGTCTAATATTTACACTTAATCAAAAAATTTCAAAACACAAAACCAAACATACCCCTTCCCTACTGGTGCGACGAACACGACCCAAAAACCACCAAAACTTAAAATCAATCACCTAAACACTAATTGAAGATCAAATCAACACTAATAATCATTCCTAACATCATAAAGATCATCAATTGTAAGTCATTTTATCTATTTTCATTCAATTTGAGTCTAGGATTCATGATGAACACAAAAATTAAAATTGAGGATTTTCCATTTTTCTTTCAAGTTTGTACAATTAGGACTACTATGATATAATGTATAACTAATAATATGCTTCCCTTAGACATATGATTTACATATACTAGTGAGTTTGTCGAAAAATTGATTTTGAACCAAAACCTCAATTTTATTTTCAAATCACTCACGTTAGGAACACAATTGTTAGGATTAAAAGCCTTCTTGAAGTTACCGCTGTTAAGGTATTAGTTACTGCTGCTAAGCATAAATTAGTGTTGTTAGTAATCTTAATGAAAAATATGCTAAGTAGTTAGTACTGCTAGTGTAACTTAGTACTGCTAATGAAGATTGAAGAAAACTTTCTAAGTAGTTAATGTTGCTTGTACACAATTAGTGCTGCTGGTACAAAAGTACTACTGTTGGTGTTGAAAGTTAATGCTGCTGGTATAAAAGTTACAACTGCTGAAAGATTACAACTGCTGAAAGGATAAAGACTGCTTAGAGAATAGATAAAGATTGCTTGTGGGATATGTATGAGATATTTTTTTAAAAGATACATATAAGTTATTTGTTTGTAAGATCATGATAACTTAGGAAAATATTGTAATCCCAGTAGGACTCCTTGGTGTATAAAAGGAGGTCCTAGGGTATTAGGTTCTATGTATCGTAATCAAAGTATCAAATCGAGTCATTCATACAATTGTCATAGCTTCAAGGATTTGGTAACCCAAACACTATTAAGAAGTGTGTTCTATTATAATTGAGGCGAAATTTGGTAAACTGTTTTGTTATTGATCTTATTCAATACTGTTTTATTGACAATTCTTCTTAGCAACGTTGACAATATTACGCAAGTCCTTTGATAATTCACAATCAAAGATTCTATCAAAGTTTTTTTTGGAATTTTATTTTCCAATACAACTTATCCTATACAAGCTAAGCAGATCTAGTTCTATTGGGATCAACAAGTGGTATCCAGAGCTTTGATGAACTTTGATAAGAAAAACTTTACTACACACAAGATCTACTTTTTTCAAGAAGCAAATGGAGTTCTCAATCTACACAAACATCAAGCTACCCAAACTCTAACCTGGTGAGTAATGATCTCTTAGAGATGAGTAGGAGCATGTACCTATAGTGAATTGATTACAATCTCTATGGGAGATCATAGAAAATTGAGATAGTCACATGAATCTGTTGAATCAATCATATCACATGTCAAGATATAAGAGGAATGAGAACAAGTGAAGGGAAAATTCAAATCTTATTATGGAGGGAAAAATAAGAGTTGGTTACAAGAGCATCACCCTCTAATGAAGATTAGAGGGCTATTTATAGGCAATGGGAGGGAGGCTTCCCTTCCTTATTTTCCTAACTTGTCAATACTAGTCCCTAGACTTTGGTTATTATGCTATTTCTTACTTAAAGCATAATAAACCTTATTACAAGCTATATTAAACTAAACAAAATAAAGTCTAATAACAAAATATAATAAAACCACATAATCGACACTTTTCCATAAACCTAACAATCTCCCCCTAAGGGTCGATTATTCTGGGCGTTCCCTCCTTGGTCCAAGTGGTCTTCCATTCACGTACATCTCCCATCTTCTCATTTGATCTCGATAATTCAATCGAACTTCAATCTCTTCTTCAAACAACTTAAGAAACTCAACTTCATCATTTGTGAGTTCTTTTTGCACATAGCCATACTTGACATCATTATAATAACTCTTTAGTCCTTCAAGCGTTCTTCTCAGTGTTGCATCACAAAACTTATGTATCTCTGAAGGTCTCATCACCCTTTTCTCTTTCTTGCTATTAGTGTAAATGATTCCATGTACGGGCTCATAGACAATAGAAAACACATCATATTCTTCAATTCCTGGGAATGTAATTGTTGGTGCAGTGAGATTAATCTTCTGTTGATAGCTTTCGATTCCAAGTTGAAAATCGTGCACTCTTTCCCATATCACTGAACTCCTGATGAACACTGATAGAGACCATAGCAATCCTGTATTAGCATAATCAGGTACCTTGTTATTCATGATCAGCAGATACATGTCTTCAATGTCATTCTTATTGAGGTTCTTGTAATCTGGCTCGGTTATTGACACTATGCAATCATTAGCTCTTCTTGCCACAATCTCTGTGATAAACTTATGTTCATGACCCAATTCCCAGTATGTCTTGATGACTTGAACGATCTTAGAGTTTGAATAGATCTCTTCCTTCGGTCTTCCAGGTTCTTTCTGTCTCCTTATGTAGAAGATCTTTGCATGAGGATTCTTCCAGTTTTCAACACCATATCTTGCATAAGGATTAAACTTCTTTATACACTTATTAACCCATCTGGAAGTCCGTTCTTCAATATCATCATCATTGAAGATAATTGCTGGAAATTTATGAAGTGACAAAATGATCTTCTCAAGACCTGAATTTCCTTTCTTCAAGTACAAAAGGTCTTGATTGATCAGAGATAGTGCTGGAGCTTCAGGATCTCTTTGACAGCTTTGAACTAATGGTGTGAATTTTTATGGATGCGAAGAGACAAGAATTTCCTTTTTGCTTTCCCAAACAATGTCACTTTGCAAGAAATTCTTCATCTAATCAATGTGATACTGATGTTCATCTCCTGAAGTACATATTTGTCTTAGCATCATATCCGCCATCTTCTTCAACTTAGCTTCATCAATTGTCAAAGATATATCTTCCATGATGTCTTGTGTTACTTGCTTAGATGGAATCTCATCATCATCAGAAGCATAAGAATCGGTCTAGAAATCAAATTTATCATCTTGTTCTTGATTACCTAAAGTAGAAGGACCTGGTTCCTCTACATTAACTTATCTAGGCGATGACTCTCCAGATACATATGCTTCATACTTCAATGTCTTCTGCCTTTTTGCACTATTCTCCCCCTTAGGATGAGCATCATCATGAGGATCGTCCTGATCTCTTGTGCGAACGGCAGAATATCTACAAGCAATTTGTGGTACCTGAGTCTTCTCAAACTTCATCTAGAGAGCCAACCAGATTGCTATGTCTTGTTGTTGTAACAGAGGATCAGCCTTCATAGCAAGGTACAATTGATGTTGTTGTTCTGGAACAGAGGATGATTGAACTTGTGCTGGATAAACATGAAGAATATGACCCGACATATAACTGCGTACAAATGCATCAACTAAAGACGGAATAGCATTGTAAATTGCATTTTGAATCTATGATGATATTTGTGCCTGCATACGCCCACATTCTTGCAAGATAGCTTTAGAGATTAATCTTTCCGTCTCTTCTTTAGTCGTTTTCCTTTCCAGAATCAATCCTTTCGCAAGATACACAGGAACTTGATCTCGAACTTGTGCAGGAACTTCCTTCTTAACTTGCTCCGTTACTTTCTCTTTCACCAACGAAGGTAGCATTTCCATCATGACATCATGAAGATTATCAGCAAGTTGATCACTTGATGCTCGTGGCATGAACCTTTTCTTGAGATGTGCAAATAAGTAACCATATCGTCCCCTGCAATTCATGAAAGAAAGTCTTGTATCTTTTGAATCGATTGGGTTTTGCCTTGATCAATGACAGAAGATGATTGGTTTTTGTTAACTTTGTTACAAATGAACCTGATGATGGTGTAGGATGAGTAACCGTCAATTCCTAGAGTTTCTCGGTATCCGAAGATACGAGAGTAGAGAAATTCCTAGGTGATCTAGTTGGTGAGGGAATTGTTGAAATCCTAGACTCCTCTACATTCTTCCCTTTCGCCCTTCTCCTTAATTCAAACACTTCATCAGTTATTTCCTCTTCTTCATCATCAACATTTACAGGTATAACAATGTCGGGTTCCACCTCCATGGCCTTTCTAGTCTCTTCCTCCTTTTCCTGAACAATCTCCACCTCCGGACTTTCCTTATCACTCCTGGGTTCTAACCTAGTGCCGAGAATAGATGTGTCATCATGCCTAGGGGGTTTTAACACCCCCAAATTCATTACGCAGCGGAACCAACATTTTGGGTGTTAAGTCATAGCACAACAACATAAGAATATAAAGAACGACTCAAAAGAGACGTTTAAAACATAACATTGTCCCATTCATGTAAGATCAGAGTCAAAAATTTGTCCACAAGATCGTCACCATACAACATCATAACATAAGTTTTAAAATCATAACATAAAGTGTTTTTAATGAATGGAAACAAAACAAGTTTAGTCCAAACATTTCGCGCTAAACTCCATTTGCCACTCCAAGCCATCAACCTTGATTACCTGAGATAAAACATGCTAAAAAGTCAACGAAAACGTTGAGTGAATCCATAGAGTTTATATGAAATAAAGAGTGAACACAAGTATTTTTAATCATCGCAAACTTGTGGATCAAACAAGTTATAATCACTAATGCATTAAGCTGATGCCATTGAAACGTTAACCAACATATTATAAATATGTAATCAATTACCCCACAACTAGGTAATATTGCAATATACCTAAAGAAATTCTCAATACAAAATGTCCTTTAGGAGTGATCGCGCCATGGATGTCACAACCCCAGACAGGGCAGTCACGGCCCAATAGATCTACTTAATGTACTAGCGCTCACCCATCATAGGTAATTAACAGTGCATGAAATTAGGGGGCCTTTTTACAATAGGTACTTATGCAATTAGTTCACAATCGGGACCAGCATACCGAAAATCACTTGTGTTCAATTTATAAAACTAGCATGTATCTCCCTCGCGGGGTTTATAAAAATATTTATAAGTAGAAAGGCGAGGCTATGAACTCACCAAGAGAACAATTAGATCAGAAGTATGACGAGTCTCGAACGAGCGGGAAGTACTCCTAAGCACCTCCTAAAAGACATGACGCGACTTAGTACGTAGAAAGAACAAACTAAAAATTAAACAAGTGATCATAGAGAAGTGTTTCCGAGATAAGCTTGACATTCCACTAGAACTTCCAAATCCTTTTTAATCCCAAAATGACTTGTGATCTGGTCTTATAGGTAAATAAACACCTACTAAGTTTCGGCTTTTAATTCTTATTTTATCAAAGTGTACTATACGTTTCTAAATTTTGAGACTAGACGTAAAAACTCAGTTTTTGATTTTAACTCGACTTCATAGACTCATATCTCCTAGCTCACAAATGTTATAAATGTGAGTCTTTCACTCCTGGAAAGATCTTTGTGTCTAGTTTCCAAAAATGTAAGACTCATAATCTACAAAGTTTCATAACTATGTGAAAAGACTGTTTTACCCCTGGTTACCCAAAACAGAAAGTTTCCAAAAATTTTACCCTTTACGGAAATGGCCATAATTCCTAAACCATGATAGCAATGAAGGTGAGGCCAAAATATATAGCTTCCTTAAGATGTATACCACTGACCCAATCTTTAAAACCTAACCTTTTATTGCAAAAACTTGGAGTTTAACTCATTTTCTAATCATAGGTCCAGATTTGACCTATTTTCTTTTTGACCATAACTCCCTCATCCCAGGAGTTTGGTTGGCATTCACTATACTATGAAGCCAAGACATGTATCTATCTAGACATGTAATTTAATCATAGGCTCCAAGCCAAACTATTTCTGTTATAACACTTTTTTGCTACTGTTTCAAAACTGTCCCAATTATTTACTTCAAAACCCATCCAAACATCAATCCTAACTCTAACCAATCACATAGCAATGCATACCAAGCTCTTAAACAACAACTCATACATCATAATAAACAAGCATTCCAGAATCAAACATCCATTTTTCATGGATTAAAAGTATAATAAAAATCAAAGATCACAAGAAGTAACCTTACTAAAAATGATTTTAGACAAGAAATCAAAACCCAACAAACACTCATCTTGTTAGGGCTGAGTAGACCCACTCCAACCCCCAAAATTCCTTGAACTCCTCAAGGTTCAATACACCCTAAATAACAATACTCCAAGATCCAACCTAGTCTTAATTTAAACCTTCCATTAAAACTTCAATAACTTCTTCCAAACTTCAAGAAAATTTACCAAACTTTGCAAGCAACTCAAGGATGATGTTATGATGGTAAAAAGGAGAAGAAATTTTTTGTAAGATTATGGTGGTGGTGGTGGTAATTTCGGCAGCCACAAGGAGAAGAAGGAAGAAGAGATGTTTTTGGAAATGAATGGTTTTGCATGTATGGGGAGAAGAAAGGGAATGATGGGGTTTATAGAAATTGAAAAAGTGTTGTGTGTGGTGTTGGGTAAAACCGGCCATAGGGCCTATTATTTTGAAAATAATATTTTTTTTGATTTTTATTGTTGTGTATTTAATTTAAAGTGTGGTAAAAGTTTTAACTTAAAATGTTAAGGTAAAACGCTAGTTTTAAGCAAGAAATTTACGTAAACGCGAACACAACGGAAAATGACAATGGTGTAAATTATAATCATCAGGGAGATATATGGGAATATTAAACCACTTAAGGCACGAAGACGGAATAGATTCCCAAATACGGCTCACTTAAAGCTAAGAACGGGAAATTCTTACCAAATCGGGTAAACGTAAAATTAATGACTTTGCTTAAAAATAAAAATAGAAATAAAGTTCGGAATAAATAGTGACCTTAAATACGAAATGTTACATCCTCCCCTCCTTACGGGAGCGCCGTCCCGGTGCTCGATTCCTCTTTCTTGTCTTCTGATTACTCGAGAAAAGATGAGGGTAATTTCTTTTGAAGAAATCTTCTCTGCTCCGCAAGATATTTCCACCTCGCCATGAAATTCCATCGAACTTTGACAATGGGAATTCTACTTTGCTTGAGCTGCTTCACTTCGCGGTCCATGATTTCTACTGGTTCTTCAATAAAGTGCAATTTGTCGTCAAGTTGGATCTCTTCAAGTGGGATAACCAAGTTTTCATCCGCCATACATTTCTTGAGATTCGAAACATGGAAGGTGTTATGAATTCCATGGAGTTTATCAGGAAGCTCCAGCTTGTATGCCACGGGACCAATTCTTTCTATGATTTTGAATGGCCCAATGTACCGTGGACTCAACTTCCCATTTTTGGCCAAAGCGAATTCGCTCTTCTAAGCGATACCTTTAACATGACCATATCACCCATTTGAAATTCCATCGGTTTGCGTCTAACATCCGCATAACTGTTCTGACGGCTTCTGGCAGTTATCAACCGATTCTTGATTTGAACAATCCTTTCTGTTGTCTCTCGGACCAATTCTGGGCCAGTGAGTTGGTTATCTCCAACCTCACTCCAGCAAACTGGCGATCTACACTTTCGCCCATATAAAGCTTCAAATGGCGCAGCCTTGATGCTCGCATGGTAACTGTTATTGTAGGAGAATTCGACCAATGGTAAGTGTCGATCCCAGCTACTACCAAAATCAATTACGCATGCTCGTAACATGTCCTCCAGCGTCTGAATAGTTCTCTCGCTTTGACATACTGACTTTAGGTGAAGCGGTGCTCATATCCAGTTGGGTTCCCATCGCTTCTTGCAGTGATTTCCAAAATCTTGATGTAAACAAGCTGTCTCTATCAGAGATAATTGACGTAGGTACGCCATGCTTACATACAATTTCTTTTAAGTATAATTGGGCGAGTTTTTCTATGCTGTCAGTCTTCTTCATCGGTAAGAAATGAGCAGATTTGGTTAATCGGTCAACAATAACCCAGATGGAGTCGTAACCACTTGGTGTTCTTGGAAGTCCTGAGACGAAATCCATGGTTATTTTCTCCCACTTCCATTCTGGGATTTCAGGTTATTGGAGTAGACCGGATGGCTTTTGGTGCTCAGCCTTTACCTTGGCATAAGTCAGACATTTACTGACATAGGTGGCGATCTTAGCTTTCATGTTCGGCCACCAATAGAGCTTCTTTAAGTCTTGGTACATCTTGTCTGACCCCGGGTGAATGGAATATTTAGATTTGTGCGATTCATGCATGATCAATTCCTTACATCCCCGCAAACAACGATAACCAATCGCCCTTCAAAAGCATTAGAATCCCAGCAGAACGGGTCTCAATATCGGCTTGATTCATCTTCCAAGATTTTTAGCTTTTACGTTTTCCTCTTTCATCGCCTCAGTCTAAGCATTGAGTATTCTCTCAGGTAAATTAGTGTGTACCGTCATTACCAAAGATCTAACCCTTATTGGTTCTTTGTCCTTTCGACTCAGGGCGTCGGCCACTACGTTGGCCTTACCAGGATGGTAACGGATTTCACAATCATAGTCGCTCAAAAGTTCAATCCATCGCCGCTGTCTCATCTTTTTCAATATCTAGTATTTAATTTGGCTGGTTTAATATCTAGTAAATGGCTAAGTCTAACATCCACAAAACTTTTATCCGCACTCGAATCAAACAGTATTGTAACATAACGATTATTCAATAAGAACGTACCAGTCATGACATTCGGGCCCTGGTTGTGCTTTGCATCACGGACGACATACGCTTGACCTCGCACGTTTCCACCTTGTCAATCAGATTTCTTTGGGCATGCATTGCTCTTGTGGCCTCTTTCACCACATTCATAACAAACTACAGCTGATCGAGCATTGGTACCAGAAGCCACATTCCTGCTTCTGCAGTCCTTTTCCTTGTGTCCTATTTTCCCACAATTGTTGCACTTTGGTGGGCACTGATCAAAATGACATATCCCACAACAGTTACATTTGGGAGCAACCCCAGTTTGGTTTGCTCCCGCATTTTGAGTATGGTCAGAGCCGCTAGCATTCCTATATCTTTGATTGTTTTATGGTTGTGGCAGTGTTGTTCCGGTAAATTTCTCCTGTTTGTTGTTGATTGTTTCCACCCGTGATTGTTTTGTTGCTCTCCCACTTTCTCTTATTGCTCTCAGCAATTCTTTCAGCTTTGGCTTGTAACTTCTGCTCCATTAGGGTATGAGCCATTCAGACAACCTCATTAAGAACAACAGATCTGGAAGAAGTTGTTTCTCCATTAATGTTTTCAGGCAAGCCACGTAAGTATGCCTCCACTTTCTTCTTTTTGCTCGGAACCATTTGGGCATAGCAGGACCAATTATTGAACTTTTAGGTGTAAAGCAGATATATTGGAATCTTTCACCTCAAGTTCACAGTTCAACTTCTATTCTTTGTTCTCTTCTAGCGGACAAAATTCTTTTCTCATCATTATTTTCATATCATTCCAAGACTTTGTATTAACCACCTCAAATCCCAAGGTGGCGACCTGAGAGTTCCACCATGTCAGGGCTCGACCCTGAAGTGTAGCCGCAACAAACTTTACCTTGTTTCTCTTTGCACATTCGCTGATTCTGAAAACACTTTTCGTTTTCTCGAACCAACGGCATAACTTAACAACACCTTCGTTCCCATGGAAACTAGTAGGGTTACATTTCATGAAACTTGAGTATGTACATTCACGAGTAGGTGGTGCCCCGCCTTGGCCTCTAACATTTCCCTCGATATTACCGCCGGGTCCGCCGGCTCCATTAGTGTTTCCTCTTGTAGCACGATCTTGAGCAAGTGCTGCAGCCACCCTATCAGAGACAAGCTTCTCAATGGCGGCTTGGGTCATTGCTCTTGGCGGCATGATTCTGTCATATCATGAAGAAAACTCAATGAGTATTCATACAATGGTATAACCATAACATGTATAAGCAATCAATTCCAAGGTAAACAGAATAATCACACATGTATAAACAATCAAAGCCCAAAAGAGATCACAACACATCATATAGATAATCAATGATAGTAATTCTTCGTCCATCACAAAAGATAGTACAAGGTTGCATTGTTTTACCAAAACCCATGGACTAAGCATTACAATCATAAGTACCAAGTCTATAAACCGACATGCCCTGTTTAGTGATAGCAAAATAAAGAGACTACAATGATCCTACACTACAGATGATAATGTGGGGATCCAGGTGGCTGTGACGGCTGTGGGTCACTAGTAGTAGCAGTATCATCGCCCTCATTTCTAGTGGCAGCATCTCTAACCATGACATAGGGATCATCGTGTCGAGGACGACGAGTAGGACGGGGAGAAGGATCATCAGGGTCAGCATGATCAACATGAGCCACTGGAGCAGTAGGTGCCACATATGGTCTTTCACGATAATGTCTGAACGGGTGTAGGTGCCACTGAACCTCAAAGGACCACTGTCTCAGATTATGGTGGTGCCATGACAAGCGATCAAAATCCCTTTGAGTAGATTCTAACATCGTCTTCAATTTCTTATTTTCTTCTCGGTCTCCCTTCACTAACTCTCGAACTTGATCTTCCAACGTACACACACTCCGCCTGAGTGCATGTTGACCCTTAATTTCACTTCTTAAATCAGTGTCGAATTCTGCCAAATATTTATCCATCACACAGCCTTTTCAGGGTTGAGTGTTCAGTGTTAGCCCGGTCAAACATTTGTTGAGTAAGGCCCTTGACCTGGCGATGTAGAGTGTTGACATCCCTTCCTGTAGGGCCAGGAGCAAAAACCTGCCGAGAAGGTCCACTACCCACATAGAAGGTACCACGAGAATGGGCACAGAATATGGTACCCTAGTGATGGTACCAACAGTATCAGCCTCAGCCTCCTGCTCATGATCATCAGGAGTAGGAGCAACTGCCATATCCTCGGACTCGGTGTCTGAATCTGGTAAGTAGTTTAAAAAAAATTTTTGTAAAAAAGGTTGAGGGGATCAGACACCTCATAAGGGTTGATGACCTCAGCATCATCATCATGATTTTCTTCCTCCATTTATTCTTCCATCTCTGGATCTTCTTCCTCCTCTTTTTCTTCATCATCTTCGAGTATCCATCCATTCATGAAACCCTCTGGTTGAGGAATTTGGTGAGGTGCAAATTTATTTAAATGGTCGGGCTGGCGCGAGCTCAGGTTGCTCTTCCGGATCGTCTTCGGGAAGATCCGCAACATGATTAGGAGGAGGTAGGTTTGCCATGATAATCTGTAAATCACGCAAAAATAATTACATAAGGTCACTATAAAAATATTATATGAATAATAACTTATGCAAATATGCAAATGCATGACGATGCTCCATGAACGAACGTGATGATCGATAATAAACCAAATATGTGTATATGAATTACAGTTTTATGTAATTAAAGCAAATAATTTTTCAATGCTTTTCGAATAAGCATGATAATCGATATATATCTTAATATATCATAATATTTATCATATAAATATTTTAATAGCAATGCACCCGAAACGTGCATAAGTACTTAAATAGGAATCATAAGCTTGACTTGGACGAGGGCCACGAGGAGTCTTAGCGCGCGAAAAAAAAAGTTATAGTTTAGGTTTTTGAAAAACGACCTAGTTCTCTATAACCTTAAGCTCTTGATACCAATCTTTAACACCCCCAAATTTATTACGCAGCGGAACCAACAGTTTGGGTGTTAAGTCATAGCACAACAACATAAGAATATAAAGAACGACTCAAAAGAGACGTTTAAAACATAACATTGTCCCATTCATGAAAGATCAGAGTCGAAAATTTGTCCACAAGATCGTCACCATACAACATCATAACATAAGTTTTAAAATCATAACACAAAGTGTTTTTAATGAATGGAACCAAAACAAGTTTAGTCAAAACATTTCGCGCTAAACTCCATTTGCCACTCCAAGCCATCAACCCTGATTACCTGAGATACAACATGCTAAAAAGTCAACGAAAACGTTGAGTGAATCCATAGAGTTTATATGAAATAAAGAGTGAACACAAAGTTATTTTAATCATCGCAAACTTGTGGATCAAACCAAGTTATAATCACTAAAGCATTAAGCTTCATGCCACTGAAAAACGTTAACCAACATATAGAAATTATGTAAATCAATTAGCCCCACAACTAGGTAATATAGCAATATACCTACAAAATTCTCAATACAAAATGTCCTTTAGGGTGACCGCAGCCATGGATGTCACAAAAAAAAAAACCCGACAAGGCAGTCACGGCCCCAATAGATCTACTTAATGAACAAGCGCACACTACCATCATAGGTAATTAACAGTGCATGAAATTAGGGGGGCCTTCTTGCAATAGGTACTTATGCAATTAGTTCACAATCGGGACCAGCATACCGAAAATCACTTGTGTTTAATTTATAAAACTAGCATGTATCTCCCTCGCGGGGTTTATAAAAACATTTATAAGTAGAAAGGCGAGGCTATGAACTCACCAAGAGAACAATTAGATCAGAAGTATGATGAGTCTCGAACGAGCGGGAAGTACTCCTAAGCACCTCCTAAAAGACGTGACGCGACTTAGTACGTAGAAAGTAACAATACGTAAAAATTAAACAATGATCATGAGATGTGTTTCCGAGATAAGCATGGCATTCCACTAGAACTTCCCCAAATCCTTTTTAATCCCAAAATGACTTGTGATCTGGTCTTATAGGTAAATAAACACCTACTAAGTTTCGGCTTTTAATTCTTATTTTATCAAAGTGTACTATACGTTTTTAAATTTTGAGACTAGACGTAAAAACTCAGTTTCTGATTTTAACTCGACTTCATGGACTCATATCTCCTAGCTCACAAATGTTCTAAATGTGAGGCTTTCACTCCTGGAAAGCTATTTGTGTCTAGTTTCCAAAAATGTAAGACTCATAATCTACAAAGTTTCATAACTATGTGAAAAGACTGTTTTACCCCTGGTTACCCAAAACAGAAAGTTTCCAAATTTTTTACCCTTTACGGAAATGGCCATAATTCCTAAACCATGATAGCAATGAAGGTGAGGCCAAAAGCTATAGCTTCCTTAAGATGTCTACCACTGACCCAATCTTTAAAACCTAACCTTTTATTGCAAAAACTTGGAGTTTAACTCGTTTTCTAATCATAGGTCAAGATTTGACCTATTTTCTTATTTTGACCATATCTCCCTCATCCCAAGGAGTTGGTTGGACATCCAACTATCCTATGATACCAAGACATATATCTATCCAGACCTGTAATTTAATCATAGGCTCTAAGCCAAAATATTTCTGCTGTAACACATTTTTGCAACTATTTCAAAACAGTCCTAATTATTTACTCCAAAACCCATCCAAACATCAATCCTAACTCTAACCAATCACATGCAATGCCATACCAAGCTCTTAAACACAACTCATACATCATATAAACATGCATTTCCAGAATTAAACATCCATTTTCATGGATCAAAAGTAAAAGAAAAATCAAAGATCAAGAAGTAACCTTACTAGAAAATGATTTAGACAAGAAAATCAAAACCAACAAACACTTCTTTCTTGATTGGGGCTGAGTTAGACCCACTCCAACACCCTAAATCTTGACTCACAAGGGTTCAATACACCCTAAATAACAATAGTCCAAGATCCAACCTAGTCTTGATTAAAGCCTTCCATTAAGACTTCAAGAACTTCTTCAAAACTTCAAGAAAATCTACCAAACTTTGCAAGCAACTCAAGGATGATGTTGTGATGTTAAAAAGGAGAAGAAATTTTTTGTAAGATGATGGTGGTGGTGGTGATAAAATCGGCAGCAACAAGGAGAAGAAGAGGAGGATGAGAAGGTTTATGAGATTTGCATGTTATGGGGAGAAGATGAGAAATGAGTAGGTTTTATGGTAAATGAAAAAAGTGGTAATTGGTTTGTGTGTGGGAGTGTATAACCGGAGGGGGTAAATAAAGAGGGTTTTATCATTTTTTTTATTGTGTATAATTTAATCAAAATGTGATGTATGGGTTGGTTAAATAAAAGGTAAGGTTTAGGTAAAACGCGAGGTTTAGCTAAAATTTACGTAAACGCGAAACACAACGGAAAATGACAAGAACAAAAATTATGATCATCGGGGAGTATTATGAGAATATTAAACCACTTAAGGCACGAAGATGGAATAGATTCCTAAATACGGCTCACTTAAAGCCAAGCACGGGAAATTTTTACCAAATCGGGTAAACGTAAAATTAATGACTTTGCACAAAAATAAAAATAGAAATAAAGCTCGGAATAAATAGTGACCTTAAATACGGAATGTTACATCCTCCCCTCCTTATGGGAGCGCCATCCCGGTGCTCGATTCCTCTTTCTTGTCTTCTGATTACTCAAGAAAAGATGAGGGTAATTTCTTTTGAAGAAATCTTCTCATTTTCCCAAGTATTTGGACTCGCCTTGAATTCCATCGAACTTTGACAATGGGAATTCGACTTTGCTTGAGCTGCTTCACTTCGTGGTCCATGATTTCTACTGGTTCTTCAATAAAGTGTAATTTGTTGTCGAGTTGGATCTCTTCAAGTGGGATAACCAAGTTTTCATCCGCTAGGCATTTCTTGAGATTCAAAACATGGAAGGTGCTATGAATTCCACGGAGTTTATCAGGAAGCTCCAGCTTGTATGCCATAGGACTAATTCTTTCTATGATCTTGAATGGCCCAATGTACCGTGGACTCAACTTACCATGTTTCCCAAAGCGAATTACGCCCTTCCAAGGCGATACCTTTAACATGACCATATCACCCACTTGAAATTCCATCGGATTGCCGTCAACATCCGCAAAACTTTTTGACGTGCTTCTGTCCCCCCCACCCCGCCTCCCCCCCCCCCAAAAAAAAAAAGTTAGCACCGATTATTGATTTAACTAATCCTTCTGTTTGTCTCTCGGACCAATTCGGGGTCAGTGAGTTAGCTATCTCCAACCTCACTCTAGCAAATTGGCGATCTACACTTTCGCCCATATAAAGCTTCAAATGGCGCAGCCTTGATGCTCACATGATAAATGTTATTGTAGGAGAATTCGACTAATGGTAAGTATCAATCCCAGCTATTACCAAAATCAATTACGCATGCTTGTAACATGTCCTCCAACGTCTGAATAGTTCTCTCGCTTTGACCATTTATCTCTGGGTGGTAAGCGGTGCTTATATCCAGTTGGGTTTCCCATCACTTTATGCAGTGATTTCCCAAAATCTGATGTAAACAAGTTTGTCTCTATCAGAGATAATTACCGTAGTACGCCATGCTTACATACAATTTCCTTTTAATTATAATTGGGCGAGTTTTCTATGCTGTCGGTCTTCTTCATCGGTAAGAAATAACAATTTGGTTAATCGTCAACAATAACCCGAGATGGAGTCATAACCACTTGGCGATTCTTGGAAGTCCTAAGACGCAAAT
This sequence comes from Tanacetum coccineum, assembly GCA_026074375.1. Lineage (NCBI taxonomy): Eukaryota > Viridiplantae > Streptophyta > Magnoliopsida > Asterales > Asteraceae > Tanacetum > Tanacetum coccineum. The sequence continues at coordinate 49,516 of BQNB010012245.1, read as the reverse complement.
CCATGTTTATTTTCTCCACCTCCATATGGATTTCATGTTGTTGAGTATGACCGGATGGCTTTTGGTGCTCTGCCTTTACCTTGGCACATGTCAGACATTTACTGACATAGGTGGTGATCTAGCTTTCATTTCGGCCCACCAATAGAGCTTCTTAAGTCTTGGTACATCTTGTCTGACCCCGGGTGAATGGAATATTTAGATTTGTACGATCATGCATGATTATTCCGTAATCCCCCAAACAACCGGTACCCAAATTCCCGCCCTTCAAAGCACTGGATACCATCAAAACGGTCTCAACATCGTCTTGATCAGCCTCCAGAGGATTTTCAGCTTCTCATTTTTCCTCTTTCATCGCCTCAGTCTGAGCATTGAGTATTCTCTCGATAATTGGGTGTGTACCGACATTACCGAAATATCTAACCCTTATTGTTTTCTTATGGGTCAATTTAGTAGAGGCTGGAAATTAACGAAAAACTCCTCGGGAGATCTCGGTAATATATGCTATAAACCAAAAAATTTTTTACTTCAATCGGTGTTGTCGGGCAGACCATTTCGATAGCCTCAACCTTTGCAGGATCCACGTGAACACCTTTATTGTTGATCACGTAACCGAGAAATTATACCGACTCAAGCCAGAAATCGCACTTCTAGAATTTGGCGTATAATTGCTCTTTCTTGAGTAACTCCAAAATGATCTTCAAATGTTTTTCATGCTCTTCTTTATTCTTGGAGTAGATAAGTATGTCATCAATGAATACGACACAAATTTATTGAGGTATGGCTTGCACATTCCGATTCATTAGATCCATAATACCGCGAGGAGCATTGGTTAGACCAAACGGCATTACTTGAAATTCATAGTGACCGTACCTAGTCCGAAAAGCTGTAATGGGGATATCTTCTTCTCTAATTTAGAGTTGGTGATAACCAGACCACAAATCGATCTTTGAGTATACGCTGGAACCTTGTAGGTTGATAAACGAGGGTCACAATCCCTCAGGAGGAGATACCGATTCTTACGTCAACTAATTTTAGCTCGCGACAATAAACGATGCACATACGAGAATCCTTCCGTCTTCTTAACGAACAACACAGGATTCTCCCAAGGTGAAGAGCTCGGTCGAATAAACCATTTCTCTAGTAGTTTCCTTCATTGGGTCCGACAATTCTTTTCAATTCAAACGGTGGTCAAAACGGTATGTGCACGCGTTGGACAGGTGCGGCCTCTGGACAAAGCTCAATTCTAAATTCAACTTGTCGAGGTGGTGGGAGTCCTGGCAAATCATCAGGAAACACCTCAGGAAAGTTACGAATCACTGGCACGTCTTGCAACTGTTTCTTTGACGGTTCTTTCTCTGTCACTTGAGCCTAAGAACAACTGGGATCTCCCTTTCTATGTATTATTCGTTTGCTTGTGAATGCAGATATCACCTTTATCGGCGCACCACTATCACCCTTAACAACTAATGTCTTGTTCTTGTAGGGCACATGTACCTCCTTCTTACCACACACGATGACGGCATCGCGTTCTACCAACCAATCCATTCCAATTATTACATCGAACGTACCCAACTCTATTGGCATGAGATCAATGTCAAATAAGTGGTCAAGTAAATTCAGAGTACAACCCTTCAGAACAGTGTTGGTGCATACCACTTTTCCGTCGGCTAGTTCGACTTCGTAACTAGTATTTAATTTGGCTGGTTTAATATCTAGTAAATGGCTAAGTCTAACATCCACAAAACTTTTATCCGCTCCCGAATCAAACAGTATTGTAACATAACGATTATTCAATAAGAACGTACCAGTCACGACATTCGGGCCCTGGTTGTGTTCGGCATCACGGACGACATACGCTTGACCTCGCACGTTTCCACCTTGTTGATCAGCTCTCTTTGGGCATGCATTGCTCTTGTGGCCTCTTTCACCACATTCATAACAAACTATAGCTGATCGAGCATTGGTACCAGAAGCCACATTCCTGCTTCTGCAGTCCTTTTCCTTGTGTCCCATTTTCCCACAATTGTTGCACTTTGGTGGGCACTGATCAAAATGACATATCCCACAACGGTTACATTTGGGAGCAACCCCAGTTTGGTTTGCTCCCGCATTTTGAGTAGTGGTCAGAGCCCTAGCATTCCCATGTCGTTGTTGTTGTTGCCACCCTGATTGTTGTTATTACCACCCTGATTGTTGTTGCTCTCCCACTTTCTCTTGTTGCTCTCGGTAATTCTTTCAGCTTTGGGTTGTAACTTCTGCTACCATAAGGGTAAATTAAGGCCATTCGACGGCCTCATTAAGAACAACAGTTTAAGAAGAAGTTGTTCTCCTTTAATGTTTTCAGGCAAGCCACGTAGTATTCCTCCACTTTCTTCTTTCGCTCGAACCATTTTTGGGCATAGCAGGACCAAATTCTAGAACCCTTGGGTGTAAGCATATATATTGGAATCTTCACCTCAGTTCCACAGTTCAACTTCCATTCTTTTGAATCTTTCCTGACGGACAAAAATCTTCTCTCATCATTATTTTCATATCATTCCAAGACTTTGCATTAACCACCTCAAGCCCCAAGGTGGCGACTTGAGAGTTCCACCATGTCAGGGCTCGACTCTGAAGTGTAGCCGCAACAAACTTTACCTTGTTTCTCTCTGCACATTCGCTGATGCTAAAAACACTTTTTGTTTTCTCGAACCAACGGCATAACTCAACAGCACTTTCGTTCCCGTGGAAACTAGTGGGGTTACATTTCATGAAACTTGAGTATGTACATTCACGAGCATGATTTGCCCACCATGGCCTCTTAACATTTCCCTCTGATATTACCGCCGGGTCCTGCCGCTTCCATTTGTGTTTCTCCTTGAAGCAATGAATCTTAGTGCAAGTGTTGCAGCCACCCTATCAGAGACAAGCTTCTCAATGGCGGCTTGGGTCATTGCTCTTGGCGGCCTGATTTCTTTCATATCATGAAGAAAACTCAATGAGTATTCATACAATGGTATAACCATAACATGTATAAGCAATCAATTCCAAGGCAAACAAAATAATCACACATGTATAAACAATCAAGCCCAAAAGAGATCACAACACATCATAAGATAATCAAATAGTAATTCGTCGTCCATCACAAAGAAGTACAAGGTTGCATTGTTTTACCAAAACATGACTAAGTCATTACAATCATAAGTACCAAGTCTATAAACCGACATGCCCGGTTTAGTGATAGCAAAATAAAGAGACTACAATGATCCTACACTACATATGATAATGTGGGGATCCAGGTGGCTGTGACGGTTGTGGGTCACTAGTAGTAGCAGTATCATCGCCCTCCTTTCTAGCGGCAACATCTCTAACCATGACATAGGGATCATCATGTCGAGGATGACGAGTAGGACGGGGAGAAGGATCATCAGGTCACACTATCGACTAGAAGCCACTGAGCAGTAGTGCCACAAATGTCTTTCACGATAATGTCTGAACGAGTGTAGGTGCCACTAAACCTCAAAGGACCCCTGTCTCAGATTATAGTGGTGCCATGACAAGCGATCAAAATCCCTTTGAGTAGATTCTAACATCATCTTCAATTTCTTATTTTCTTCTCGGTCTCCCTTCACTAACTCTTAAACTTGATCTTCCAACGTATACACATTCCGCCTGAGTGCATGTTGACCCTTAATTTCACTTCTTACATCAGTGTCGAATTCTAACCAATATTTATCCATAACACTGAGCCTTTTCAGGTTTGAGTGTTCAGTGTTAGCCTGGTCAAACATTTGTTAATAAGCCCTTGACCTGGCGATGTAGAGTGTGACATCCCGTCCTGTAGGGCAGGAGCAAAAAATTTCCGAGAAGGTCCACTACCACAACTTAGACATACCCGAGAATGGGCGCACAGAGTATGGTACCCTAGTGATGGTACCAACAGTATCAGCCTTAGACTCCTGCTCATGATCATCAGGAGTATGAGCAACTGCCATATCCTCAGACTCGGTGTCTGAATCTGGTAGTGGTAGGTTGAGGGGATCAGCCTCCTCATAATGGTTGATGATCTCAGCATCATCATCGTCATCATTTTCTTCCTCCATTTCTTCTTCCATCTCTGGATCTTCTTCCTCTTCTTCTTCTTCATTCATCTTCGAGTATCATCCATTCATGTTACCGTTCTTGTGTGAGGATTTTTTTTATTTGGTAAAGTGCAAAATTAAATGTAAATGGTCGGCTTGGGCGCGAAGCTCAGGTTCTTCTTCTCCGGATCATCTAGTGAAGATCCCAACATGATTAGGAGGAGGTAGGTTTGCCATGATAATCTTGTAAATCACGCAAAAATAATTACATAAAGTCACTATAAATATATTATATGAATAAGTAACTTATTCAAATATGCAAAGTTCAAGACGATGCTCCCATAAACGTAACGTGATATCTATAATAAACCAAATATAATGAAATTATTTGCTATTTATATTAATTACATTGTATTAAAGCAAATAATTTTTCAATGCTTTTTGAATAGCAGATAATCGATATAATATCTTAATATATCATAATAATTTATCATATAATATTTTACTAACAATGCACCCGATAGTGCTTAAGTACTTAAATTGGAATCAAAAGCATGACTTGATGAGGGCCACGAGGAGTACTTAGGCGCGCAAAAGGAAAAACGTTAGTAGTTTAGGTTTTTTGAAAAACGACATAGTGTTCTCTAGAACCTTAAGCTCTGATACCATCTTTAACACCCCCAAATTCATTACCAGTCGGAACTAACAGTTTCGTGGGTGTTAAGATCATAGCACAACAACATATAATATAAAAGAACGACTCAAAAGAGACGTTTAAAACATAACATTGTCCCATTCATGTAAGATCAGAGTCGAAAATTTGTCCACAAGATCGTCACCGAACAACATCATAACAAAAGTTTTAAAATCATAACACAAAGTGTTTTTAATGAATGGAACCAAAACAAGTTTAATCAAAACATTTCGCGCTAAACTCCATTCGCCACTCCAAGCCATCAACCCTGATTACTTGAGATAAAAACATGCTAAAAAGTCCAACGAAAATTTAAGTGAAGTCCATAGAGTTTATATGAAATAAAGAGTGAACACAAGTATTTTTAATCATCGCAAACTTGTGGATCAAACAAGTTATAATCACTAATGCATTAAGCTCATGCCACTGAAACGTTAACCAACATATTATAAATATGTAATCAATTTCCCCACAACTAGGTAGTATTGCAATATACCTAAAGAAATTCTCAATACAAAATGTCCTTTAGGGTGAATCGCGTCATGGATGTCACAACCCCATACATGGCAGTCCACGGCCCCATAGATTCTACTATAATGTACAAATGCGCTCACCCATCATAGGAATTCACAGTGTCATGAAATTAGGGCCATTTTTGCAATAGGTACTTATGCCAATTAGTTTCACAATCGGACCACATACCGAAAAATCACTTGAGTTTCAATTTATAAAACTAGCATGTATCTCCCCGGCGGTTAATAAACATTTATCAGTAGAAAGGCGAGGCTATGAACTTACCGAGAGAACAATTAGATCAGAAGTAGACAGTCTCGAACGTAATCATGGGAAGTACTCCCTAAGCACCTCCTAAAGATGTGACACGACTTTGTACGTAGAAAGGAAACAATACGTAAAAAATTAACAAGTGATCAAAATGTGTTTCCGAGATAAGCATGCATTACCACTAGAACTCCCCAAATGCATTTTTAATCCCAAATGACATGTGATGTGGTCTTATAGTAAATTAACACCTACTAATGTTTCGGCTTTTTAATTTTATTTTTATCAAAGTGTACTATACGTTTTTTTAAATTTTTGAGACTGAGACGTAAAAAGTTAGTTTCTGATTTTAACTCGTACTTCATTTACTCATATATCCTAGCTCACAACTGATCTAAATGTGAGGCTTTCACTCTTGAATATGCTTTGTGTCTATTTCCAAAAATGTAAGACTCATAATCTACAAATTTTCATAACTATATGAAAAGATTGTTTACCCTGTTTACCCAAAACATAAATTTCCTAAAAAATTACCCTTTACGGAAAGGCCATATTCCAAACCATTATAACAATGAAGGTGAGACTAAATGATATTGATTCCTTAACTTGTATACCACTGACCTAATCTGTTAAAACCCTAACATTTTATTGCAAAAAACCTAGAGTTTAACTTGTTTTTCCTAATCATTAGGTCCAGATTAGACCATTTTCTTATTTTGACCATATCCCTCATCCAAGGAGTTGGTTGGGGAATCCAACTATCCTATATGCCAAGACATATAATATCCATACATATAATTTTAATCATAGGCCCAAGCCAACAATATTTCTGTATAACACGTTATTTAGCCTAAGAGTCTGTTTTAAACAGACTCAATTATTTACTCTAAACCCATCCAAAACATCAATCCTAACTCTAACCAATCCAACATGCAATCATACCAAGATTCATAACACAACCATACATCAAATAAACATGAATTTCCCAGAATAAAACATCCCATTTTCAAAGATTGAAAGTAAAAGAAAAATCCAAAGATCAAGAAGTAACCTTACTCGAAAATGATAAAGACAAGAAAATCAAAACCAACAAACACTTCCTTACTTGATAGGGCTGAGTTAGACCAATCCAAACACCCAAAATATTGACTCACAAGGGTTGAATACACCCTAAATAACAATAGTACCAAGAATCCAACCTAGTGTCTTGATTAAACCTTCCATTAAAACATCAATAACTTCTCAAAACAACAAGAAAATTTATCAAATTTGCAAGCAACTCATAGTTTGATGTTGTGATTTAAAAGGAAAGAAATTTTTTGTAAGATGATGGTGGTGGTGGTGGTAAATCGGGTAGCCACAAAGCCAAGAGAGGAGGAGGGATTTTAAGGTATGGCTAATATGCATGTATGGGATTGATAGAGATTGATGTGTTTTTATAGAAAGTTGTAAATGGGTTGAGTGTGTGCAAGGGTGTGGCCGGCCTAGGGGGTAAATAAAGAGGGTTTTATCATTTTTTTTATTGTGTATAATTTAATCAAAATGTGATGTATGGGTTGGTTAAATAAAAGGTAAGGTTTAGGTAAAACGCGAGGTTTAGCTAAAATTTACGTAAACGCGAAACACAACGGAAAATGACAAGAACAAAAATTATGATCATCGGGGAGTATTATGAGAATATTAAACCACTTAAGGCACGAAGATGGAATAGATTCCTAAATACGGCTCACTTAAAGCCAAGCACGGGAAATTTTTACCAAATCGGGTAAACGTAAAATTAATGACTTTGCACAAAAATAAAAATAGAAATAAAGCTCGGGATAAATAGTGACCTTAAATACGGAATGTTACATCCTCCCCTCCTTACGGGAGCGCCGTCCCGGTGCTCGATTCCTCTTTCTTGTCTTCTGATTACTCGAGAAAAGATGAGGGTAATTTCTTTTGAAGAAATCTTCTCGTTCCCAAGTGTATTCCGGACCTCGCCTTGAATTCCATCGAACTTTGACAATGGGAATTTGACTTTGCTTGAGCTGCTTCACTTCGCGGTCTATGATTTCTACTGGTTCTTCAATAAAGTGCAATTTGTCGTCAAGTTGGATCTCTTCAAGTGGGATAACCAAGTTTTCATCCGCCAGGCATTTCTTGAGATTCGAAACATGGAAGGTGCTATGAATTCCACGGAGTTTATCAGGAAGCTCCAGCTTGTATGCCACGGGACCAATTCTTTCTATGATTTTGAATGGCCCAATGTACCGTGGACTCAACTTACCATGTTCCCTAAGCGAATTACGCCCTTCCAAGGAGATACCTTACATGACCAATCACCCACTTGAAATCCATCGGATTGCGTCTAACATCCGCATAAATTGCCTGATGGCCCTCTGGCAGTTAGCAACCGATTAATGATTTGAACAATCCTATCTTTGTCTCACGTACCAATTCGGGCCAGTGAGTTGGCTTATCTTCAACTCACTCCAGCAACTGGCGATCTAACACTATTCGCCCATATTAAAGCTTCAAATAGCGCGAGCCTTGATGTGCTCGCAGATAATCTGTTATGTAGGAGAATTCGACCAATGGTAAGTGTCCGACCTCAGCTATTACAAAAACCAATTACGCAATGCACGCACATGTTCCCTCCAACTTCTGAATATTTCTCTCGTTTGACCACGTGTCTCTGGGTGGTTAAGCGGTCTCATATCTAGTTGTGGTTCCCATCCGCTTCTTGCATGTGATTTTCTAAAATCTTGATGTAAAACAAGCTGTCACTATCAGAGATAAGTGACGTAGGTATGGCCATGCTTACATACAATGTTCTTTTAAGTATAATTGGCGAGTTTTTCTGGTGTTGTCAGTCTTCTTACATCAGAAAGAAATGAGCAGATTTGGTTAATAGTCAACAATAACCCGTATGGATCATAAACACTGGCGTTCTTGGAAGTCCTAAGACGAAAATCCATGGTTATTTCTCCCACTTCCCACTATGGATTTTAAGTTTTGATGGATAACCTGATGCTTTTGTGCACATCCTTTACCTTGGAACAGGTCAGACTCTACTGACATAGGTGGCGAACTCCAGCTTTCCATGTTCGTCCACCAAAAGAGCAATCTTTTAGGAGTCTTGTACATCTTGTCTGACCCCGGGTGAATGGAATATTTAGATTTGTGCGATTCATGCATGATCAAATCCCGTAATCCCCCAAATAACGGTAACCAAATTCGCCCTTCAAAGCATTGGATTCCATCAGAACAGGTCTCAAATATCTCTTTGATGCAGCCACCAAGATTTTTCAGCCTTTCATGTATTCCTCTTTCTCGCCTCAGTACTGAGCATTAGTATCTCTCTCGAGTACATTGGTGTTTTCCGTCTTTAACAAAGATCTAACCCTTATTGGGTTCTCCGTCCTTTCGACACAGGGCGTCGGCCACTACGTTTGTCCTACAGGATTGGTAAACCGATTTCAAATCAAGTCACTCAAAAGTTTAATCCATCGCCGCTGTCTCATGTTGAGTTCCTTTTGATCCAGAATGTACTGTAGACTCTTATGATCTGTGTACAACAGTACACTTAGTACCATACAAATAATGCCTCCAGAGTTTAAGTGCAAACACTACAGCACCCAGTTCTAAATCATGGGTCGTGTAGTTTTCCTCATGCTTCTTCAGTTGTCGAGAGGCATACGCAATCACCTTTTCCCTCTGCATCAGAACAGCTCCATAACCCTTGTGCGACGCATCACAATATACAACGAAGTTCTCTAGTTTCCACTAGGGCAAAGCTAGATAGGAGCGGCTCATAACTTCTGCTTCAGAGGTCTGGAACGCTTCAATCTACTTCCGTACCTCATATCATACTTTTTTTGTTCTTCTGTGTCAATTAGTTAGAAGGCTTGGAAATTAACGAAAAACCTCGATGAATCTCGGTAAAACCGCTAAACCCAAAAATTGTCTTACTTCTGTCGGTGTTGTCGGTGCAGACCAATTTTGGATAGCCTCAACCTTCGCAGGATCCACGTGAACACCTTTATTGTTGATCACGTGACCGAAAATGTACCGATCTCAATCCCAGAAATCATACTTCTAGAATTTGGCGTAATAATTGCCTCTTTCTTGAGTAACTCCAAAAATGATCTTCAATATTTTTCATGCTCATCTTATTCTTGGAGTTGATAAGTAATGTCCATCAATGATACGATCACAATTTTATCGAGGAATGGCTTGCTCACTCGATTCATTAGAATCCATGAATACCGCAGGAGCATGGCTAGACCAAACTTCATTGACTGAAATTCATAGTACCGTACCTAGTCCGAAAGCTTAATGGGATATCTTCTTCTCTAATTTGGAGTTGGTGATAACCAGACCGCAAATCGATCTTTGAGTATATGATGGAACCTTGAAGTTGATCAAACAGGTCGTCAATCCTCGGGAGTAGATACCGATTCTTGACGGTCAACTTATTTAGCTCGCGATAATCGATGCACATACGAAATGATCCGTCCTTCTTCTTAACGAACAACAATGGTTCTCCCCAAGGTGAAGACCTCGGGCGAATAAACCCTTTTCTCTAGTAGATCCTTCAATGGTCCCGAAAATACTTTTCAATTCATACGGTTGCCAAACGGTATGGTGCACGCGCGACAGGTGCGGCTCCGGGCACAAGCTCAATTCTAAATTCAACTTGTCGAGGTGGTGGGAGTCCTGGAAAATCATCAGGAAACACCTCAGGAAAGTTACGAATCACTGGCACGTCTTGCAACTATTTCTTTGACGGTTCTTTCTCTGTCACTTGAGCTAAAACAACCGGATCCCCTTTTATGTATTGAACTTGCTTTAATGCAGGATATCACTTTTAATCGTGATGCACCACTATCACCCTTAACAACTAACGTCTTGTTCTTGTAAGGCACATGTACCTCCTTCTTACCATACACGATGACGGCATCGCGTTCTACCAACCAATCCATTCCAATTATTACATCGAACGTACCCAACTCTATTGGCATGAGATCAATGTCAAATAAGTGGTCAAGTAAATTCAGAGTACAACCCTTCCATACAGTGTTTGGTGCAATACCACTATTCTGTCGGCTAGTTGACTTCGAAACTAGTATTAAATTTGGCTGGTTTAATATCTATTAAATGGCTAAGTCTAACCATCCACAAACTTTTATCCTCTCCTTAAATCAAACATATTTAAACATATACGATTATTCAATAATAACGTAGCCAGTCACTACATTCGGGCCCTGGTTTTTGTTCGCATCACGGACGACATACGCTTGACCTCGCACGTTTCCACCTTGTCGATCAGCTCTCTTTGGGCATGCATTGCTCTTGTGGCCTCTCTCACCACATTCATAACAAACTACAGCTGATCGAGCATTAATTACCGAAGCCACATCCTGCTTCTGCAAGTCCTTTTTCTGTGTCCTATTTTCCCATAATTGTAGCACTTTGGTGGGCACTGATCAAAATGACATATCCCATAACGGTTACATTTGGGAGCAACCTCAGTTTGGTTTGCTCCCGCATTTTGAGTAGTGGTCAGAGCCCTAGCATTCCCATGTCTTTGATTGTTGTTCTGGTTGTGGCGGTTGTTGTTTCGGTAATTTCTCCGATTATTGTTGTTGTTGCCACCCTGATTGTTGTTGTTACCACCCTGATTGTTGTTGCTCTCCCACTTTCTCTTGTTGCTCTTGGCAATTCTTTCAGCTTTGGCTTGTAACTTTTGCTCCATTAGTGTTAAGAGCCATACAGACTGCCTGCATAAGAACAACAGGTCTGGAAAAGTGTTTTCTCCTTTAATGTTTTCAGCAAGCCACGTAGGTATGCCTCCACTTTCTTCTTTTCGCTCGGAACCATTTTTGGGCATAGCATGACCAATTCATTGAACCTTTGGGTGTAAGCAGATATATTGGAATCTTTCACCCTCAAGTTCCATAGTTCAACTTCCATTCTTTGTATCTCTTCTGACGGACAAAATTCTTCTCTCATCATTATTTTCATATCATTCCAGGACTTTGCATTAGCCACCTCAAGCCCCAAGGTGGCGACCTGAGAGTTCCACCATGTCAGGGCTCGACCCTAAAGTGTAGCCGCAACAAACTTTACCTTGTTTCTCTCTGCATATTCGCTGATGCCGAAAACACTTTCCGTTTTCTCGAACCAACAGTATAACTCAACAGCACCTTCGTTCCCGTGGAAACTAGTGGGGTTACATTTCATGAAACTTGAGTATGTACATCCACGATCAGTGGTGCCCCACCGTGCCTCATAACATTTCCCCCGGATATTACCGCTGGTTCTGCCGGCTCCATATGTGTTTTCCTCTTGAAGCACGATCTTGAGCAAGTGTTTGCAGCCACCTATCATAGACAATCTTCTCAATGGCGAGCATGGGTTCATTCTCTTGCGGGCATGATTCTTTTCATATCATGAACAAAAACTCAATGATTGTATACATACTATGGTAAAAACCATAACAAGTATAAGCAATCACATTCCAAGGCAAACAGAATAATCAACACTGTATAAACAAAATCAAAGCCAAAACAGATCAAAACCATCATATAGATAATCAAGGATATATTCTTCGTCTATCACAAAATAGTACAAGGTGCATGTTTTACCAAAACATAACAAAGTCATTACAATCATAAGTACCAAGTCTATAAACCGACATGCCCGGTTTAGTGATAGCAAAATAAAGAAACTACAATGATCCTACACTACAGATGATAATGTGGGGATCCAGGTGGCTGTGACGGCTGTGGGTCACTAGTAGTAGCAGCATCATCGCCCTCATTTCTAGCGGCAACATCTCTAACCATGACATAGGGATCATCGTGTCGAGGACGACGAGTAGGACGGGGAGAAGGATCATCAGGGTCAGCACGATCAACATGAGCCACTGGAGCAGTAGGTGCCACATATGGTCTTTCACGATAATGTCTGAACGGGTGTAGGTGCCACTGAACCTCAAAGGACCACTGTCTCAGATTATGGTGGTGCCATGACAAGCGATCAAAATCCCTTTGAGTAGATTCTAACATCATCTTCAATTTCTTATTTTCTTCTCGGTCTCCCTTCACTAACTCTCGAACTTGATCTTCCAACGTACACACATTCCGCCTGAGTGCATGTTGACCCTTAATTTCACTTCTTAAATCAGTGTCGAATTCTGCCAAATATTTATCCATCACACTGAGCCTTTTCAGGGTTGAGTGTTCAGTGTTAGCCCGGTCAAACATTTGTTGAGTAAGGCCCTTGACCTGGCGATGTAGAGTGTTGACATCCCTTCCTGTAGGGCCAGGAGCAAAAACCTGCCGAGAAGGTCCACTACCCACATAGACGATACCCGAGAATGGGCGCACAGAGTATGGTACCCTAGTGATGGTACCAACAGTATCAGCCTCAGCCTCCTGCTCATGATCATCAGGAGTAGGAGCAACTGCCATATCCTCAGACTCGGTGTCTGAATCTGGTAGTGGTAGGTTGAGGGGATCAGCCTCCTCATAAGGGTTGATGATCTTAGCATCATCATCATCATCATTTTCTTCCTCCATTTCTTCTTCCATCTCGGGATCTTCTTCCTCTTCTTCTTCTTCATTATCTTCGAGAATCCATCCATTTATGTTACCCTTTGGTTGAGGATTTTGGTGAAGTGCAAATTCATTTAAATGGTCGGGCTCGGGCGCGAGCTCAGGTTGCTCTTCCGGATCGTCTTTGAGAAGATCCGCAACATGATTAGGAGGAGGTAGGTTTGCCATGATAATCTGTAAATCACGCAAAAATAATTACATAAGGTCACTATAAAAAATATATATAATAATAACTTATGCAAATATGAAATGCATAGACGAAGCTCCATTAACGAACGTGATGATCGATAAAAAACCAATAGAATTATAATAGTTTGTTATTATATGAATTACATTTTTATGTAAATAAAAGCAATAATTTATCAATGCTTTTTGAATAAGCTGATATTCGATTATATATCATAATATTTATTCATATAAATATTTTACTAACAAGCACCCTAAACGTGCAAAGTACATTAAATGGGAATCATAAGCTTACTTGGACGAGTGCCCACGAGGAGTACTTACGCGCAAAGGAAAAAAGTTATAGTTTTAAGGTTTCTAAAAACGACCTAGTTCTCTATAACCTTAAGCTCTTGATACCAATCTTTAACACCCCCAAATTCATTACGCAGCGGAACCAACAGTTTGGGTGTTAAGTCATAGCACAACAACATAAGAATATAAAGAACGACTCAAAAGAGACGTTTAAAACATAACATTGTCCCATTCATGTAAGATCAGAGTCGAAAATTTGTCCACAAGATCGTCACCATACAACATCATAACATAAGTTTTAAAATCATAACACAAAGTGTTTTTAATGAATGGAACCAAAACAAGTTTAGTCAAAACATTTCGCGCTAAACTCCATTCGCCACTCCAAGCCATCAACCTTGATTACCTGAGATAAAACATGCTAAAAAGTCAACGAAAACGTTGAGTGAATCCATAGAGTTTATATGAAATAAAGAGTGAACACAAGTATTTTTAATCATCGCAAACTTGTGGATCAAACAAGTTATAATCACTAATGCATTAAGCTCATGCCACTGAAACGTTAACCAACATATTATAAATATGTAATCAATTTCCCCACAACTAGGTAATATTGCAATATACCTAAATAAATTCTCAATACAAAATGTCCTTTAGGGGTGATGCGCAATGGATTTTCACAACCCCATAGACCAGGGCAGTTCACGGCCCAATAGAACTACTTGATGTACTAACGGCTCACCCAACATAGGTAATTAACATTGCATAAATTAGGGGCCTTTTTGCAGATAGGTACTTATGGCAATAGTTCACAATCGGGACAGCATACCTAAATAACTTGTTTCAATTAAAAAAATATCATTTATCCTCTTTGCGGGGTATATAAAACATTTAATTAGTAAAAGGCGAGGCTATGAACTCACCGAGAGAACAATTAGATCAGAAGTATGACGAGTCTCGAACGAGCGAGAAGTACTCCAAGCACCTCCTAAAAGACGTGACGCGTCTTAGTACCTCGAAAGAAACAATACTTAAAAATTAAACAGAGTGATCAAGAGATTTGTTTTCCGAGATAAGCAGGCATTCCACTAGAACTTCCCCAAATCCTTTTAATCCCAAAAATGACATGTGATCTGGTCTTATCTGGTAAATTACACCTACTAAAAGTTCTGCTTTAATTTTTATTTTATCAAAGTGTACTATACGTTTTTAAATTTTGAGACTAGACGTAAAAACTCAGTTTCTAATTTTAACTCAACTTCATGGAATCATATCTCCTAGCTCACAAATGTTCTAAATGTGAGGCTTTCACTCTTGGAAATCTCTTTATGTGTAGTTTCCAAAAATGTAAGACTCATAATCTAAAAAGTTTCATAACTATGGGAAAAGACTGTTTTACCCCTGGTTACCCAAAATAGATTGTTTCCAAAAAATTTACCCTTTACGGAAATGGCCATAATTCCTAAACCATGATAGAAATGAATGTGAGGCCAATTGCTACAGCTTCCTTAAGATGTCTAACACTGACCCAATCTTTAAAACCTAACCTTTTATTGCAAAAACCTAGAGTTTAACTCATTTTCTAATCATAGGTCCAGATTTGACCTATTTTCTTATTTTGACCATATCTCCCTCATCCCAAGGAGTTGGTTGGGCATCCAACTATCCTATGATGCCAAGACATATATCTATCCAGAAATGTAATTTAATCATATGCTCCAAGCCAAAATAATTCTGCTATAACATGTTTTTGCTACTGTTTCAAAACAGTCCCAATTATTTACTCTAAAACCCATCCAAACATCAATCCTAACTCTAACCAATCACATGCAATGCCATACCAAGCTCTTAAACACAACTCATATAGCATATAAACATGCATTTCCAGAATTAAACATCCATTTTCATGGATCAAAAGTAAAAGAAAAACCAAAGATCAAGAAGTAACCTTACTAGAAAATGATTTAGACAAGAAAATCAAAACCATCAAACACTTCTTTCTTGATTGGGGCTTAGTTAGACCCACTCCAACACCCTAAATCTTGACTCACAAGGGTTCAATACACCCTAAATAACAA
This sequence comes from Tanacetum coccineum, assembly GCA_026074375.1. NCBI lineage: Eukaryota > Viridiplantae > Streptophyta > Magnoliopsida > Asterales > Asteraceae > Tanacetum > Tanacetum coccineum. The sequence goes on along the minus strand of BQNB010012245.1, from coordinate 33,819 downwards.
TGGTCCAAGATCCAACCTAGTCTTGATTAAAACCTTCCATTAAAACTTCAATAACTTCTTCAAAACTTAAAGAAAATCTACCAAACTTTGCAAGCAACTCAAGGATGATGTTATGGTGGTAAAAAGGAGAAGAAAAATTTTGTAAGATGATGGTGGTGGAGGTAGTATATTCGGCAGCCTCAAGGAGAAGAGAGGAGGAAGAGAAAAGTTGAGATTTGCATGTTATGGGGAAAGAAGAAGAAATGAGTAGGTTTTATGGTAAATGAAAAAAAAGTGGTAATTGGTTTGTGTGTGTAAGTGTATAACCGGCCATAGGCCTATTAATAGGAAAGTAATATGTTTTATTTTTTATTTTTATTGTTGTGTATTTAATTTAAAGTGTAGAGTAAGTATTAGTTAAATAAAAGGTAAGGTTTAAGGTAAAACGCGAGTTTTAAGCAAGAAATTTACGTAAACGCGAAACACAACGGAAAATGACAATGGTGTAAATTATAATCATCGGGGAGTATTATGAGAATATTAAACCACTTAAGGCACGAAGACGGAATAGATTCCTAAATACGGCTCACTTAAAGCTGAGAACGGGAAATTTTTACCAAATCGGGTAAACGTAAAAATAATGACTTTGCTTAAAATAAAAATAGAAATAAAGTTTGGAATAAATAGTGACCTTAAATAAGGAATGTTACATCCTCCCCTCCTTACGGGAGCGCCGTCCCGGTGCTCGATTCCTCATTCTTGTCTTCTGATTACTCGAGAAAAGATGAGGGTAATTTCTTTTGAAGAAATCTTCTCGTTCCCAAGTGTATTCCGAAAAGGACAAGTAAAATTTAAATTTGAAAGACTTACAAACATGGTCTTCAAAATAATTTTTGACGCGAACCGGACAACCCAAACGTTGTTGAAATGCTAACCCGTGCACTAGAATCAACCCAATATATCACCAATCTTTATGTTTTTGATCAAAATTTTGAAAATCAAGGTTTGTGTGTGTTCTAGGTGTTCGGACGAAATAAGAGAAAGAAAGAGAGAAGTGTGTGTGTGTGTATTATTTTGAAAACAAGTGATGGAGTGCATGTTTAGGAATCAAATAAACCATATGTACTCATGTTGGGACCAAAGATCTAAAATTAAGCCACCATGTCCCCCTCTCTTTGTCTAGAACTGGCCAAGGCATCCTATGCCCTCGGGTGTCTTCATTTTCGTGTCGAAATCATTTAAAAACTCATAAAACTCAACCGTAAAATATTCCCTAAAGTTACTTAGCATTTCTATTCACCTTAAAAATGTTTTTCCAACAACTTAAAGTATTTACTTGACATATTTCCATATTAGACGTCCCAAAAACTCATTTGAACATTAACGGACGTGTCAGGACTCATTTTTTTTATTTCTCAAAAATTCACGGGTCAACCACTCAGAACTTACATAACATAATAGTATCCTCCAATAAGGCTTATTATACACAATAAACCATAAAATGCTTCATATTTCATAAGTTTACCACCGTCAACACGGTACGATATCTAAATAAACTGTCAAATAGTCGAAGGACTAAATTAGAATATTCAAAACACGAAAAATGCAAGGCTTACATTCTACCCCCTTAAAAGAATTTCGCCCTCGAAATTCAACTACTTATCAGCACTAAACAGATGCAGATACTTTATCTTCATCTGATCTTCACGTTCCCACGTGAATTCAGGTCCATGTTTTGAATTCCACCGAACCTTGACGATGGCAATTCTACTCCGCTTCAACATCTTAAACTCTCACTCCATGATTTCCACAGGCTCTTCCACAAAATTCAACTTATTATCAACTCGGATTTCATCCAAAAGTACTTGAAGTGTTGGATCAGCAAAACACTTCTTAAGGTTCGATACGTGAAACGTGTCATGAACACCATTTATCTCCTCAAGCAAATCTAACTAATAGTCCACTATGCTTACCTTCTCAATAATCTCAAAAGGTCCAACGAATCTAGGTGCTAGTTTCCCCTTCTTCCCAAAGCGTACTACACCTTTCCAAGGCGGCACTTTGAGCAAGACATAGTCACCTACACTAAACTCTAGAGGCTTCCTCTTCTTACCGCGTAGCCTTAAGTCTATCCTTAATTTGAGAGATCTTCTTAGTGGTTTCTTGCACTAACTCAGGTCCTATCAAATGACCCTCTCCAACTTCATCTTACATGATCGGGGAACGACACTTTGTACCATACAATGCCTCAAACGGCACACATCTCACACAAGAATGATAGCTATTGTTATACGAAAACTCAACTAATGGAAGATGGACATCCCAACTTCCCCCAAAGTCTAGGACGCACGCTCTAAGCATGTCTTCCAAAGTCTAAATAGTACGCTCACTTTGACCATCGGTCTGAGGGTGGTAAGCCGTACTCATGTCTAACCGGGTTCCTAATGCCTCTTGCATTGACTGCCAAAACCTTGATGTAAATCGACTATCACGATTAGATATGATCAAGATCGGCACACCATGCCTAGCAACAATCTCATTTAGGTACAACCTAGCCACTCTATCCATCTTATAATCCTCATGCATAGGTAGAAAATGAGCAGACTTAGTCAATCGGTCCACAATGACCCAAATTGTGTCATGCCCACTACTAGTCCTTGGTAACTTAATCATAAAATCCATTGCTATCCCTTCTCATTTCCATTTGGGAATCTCAGGTTGCTGTAACAAGCCAAATGGCCTTTGATGCTCAGTCTTGACCTTCAAACAAGTCAAACACTTACTCACATATACAACTATGTCCTTCTTCATACCTGGCCACCAATACCTATCTCTAAGGTCATAATACATCTTATCAGCTCCTGGGTGTATAGAGTACTTAGACTTATGGGCCTCATCTATTACTAGGGTTCTTACATCACCCTTTAAAGGAACCCATATTTGATCCAAAGTAGTTACAATAGTCCCCCTCTCTCTTCTCTGTTCTATAATCTCATCCAAACCTTTCTGCAATCCTGCAGACTCATCCACGCCTCCTTCTGAGCCGCCAGTATCCTATCCTTAATAGTCAACTGAAGGGTCATATTCATAGCTCTAACTCTCTTAGGTTTACTCCTTTCATTCTACTCAGGGCATCAGCCAACACATTCGCCTTACCTTGATCTGCGTAGCGAATCTACGTCATATCTGTAAACAACTCTATTCAGTGACGTTGCGCATATTCAAATCTTTCTGACTAATGGTTATGTTGATGACTCTTATGTCCATATTTGTGACACCTATTTGTACCATTACAGATAATGTCTCCAAATCTTAAGGGCCAATACTACATAACTGCTCCCTGTTCCTTAATCTTGGGTTGCTATTATTCTTTTCATCGGATATCTTTACCTGCCTTGAATGCATAGCGGATCCTTTACCTTCTCTTGCATCAACACGCAGCCTAGTCTAACAGACGACTCCATCAATTCACCTTAAAGTCTTTTGGTCCATCGAGGAGAGCTAGAACAGGCGCATTACACAACTTATCCTTCAAAGTTTGAAATACCAATTCTTGTTCCTCGCCCTAATTTAAAGTCTTACACTTTGGAGTCAAGATATTAAGAGACTTAGCTATCTTAGAAATGTTCAATGTACTACGGTTAATATCCAAACATATCCTAAGAATCGTACAAACTCAGTGGAGTTCTAGGGGCTTCCCAATTTCTTAACAGCTTTTATCTTACCTAGGGTCTACATGAATCCCACTACATCTTTATCACATGCCCAAGAAACTACACTTCTCTTAGCCAGAATTCACACTTTGAAAACTTAGCATACAGTTTCTCTTTTTTGAGTAATTCTAAGACTAACCTTAAGTGTTCTACATGCTCCTCCCGAGTCTTAGAGTAGATTAGGATATTGTCTATAAACACTATCACAAACTTATCAAGATAAGGCCTACAAACTCTATTCGTTCAAATCCATGAATACGCTGGTGCGGTTAGTCTGTCAAATGGCATTATTGTGAACTTGAAATGTCCATAACGAGTACTAAACGCAGTCTTTGGAATGTTATCCTCATGCACTCTCAGCTGATGGTATCCAGACCTAAGATCTTTTGAGAAAAAAACTGTGACCCTTGAGTTGGTCAAATAGTCATCAATCTAGTAGCGGATAACGATTTCTTAACAGTCAACTTGTTCTATTCTCTATAGTCAATAACACATATAAAAGACCATCTTCTTTTTCATATACGTATCGGTGCTCCCAAGGCGATGAGCTTGGTCGAAGAAACCTTTGTCCTGGAGTTCCTTGAGTTGTCCCGACAACTCCTCGTTTCAGAAGGTCCAATTGGATAGGGGATTTCACTAATCGGTACGCTCCAAGGATTAAACTCATCTGGAACTCAATTTCCAGAGAGGTGGAAATCTGATAAATCATCAAGAAATACTCTAGGAAAATCTCTACACAACAATTCTTCTGTTCTTATCTCTAGCCTTAGCACTCATCAAAAGTCTCGCTTTCTCTTCTGGTCTTTCTCCTAATACTCTAAGCACTCTGCTATCTAGTATTGGTATCCTAACTACTTTCTCATGGAAAACTATTTTAGCCTTGTGATTAGACAACCAATCCATACCTATAATCACATCAAAACTCCCATGCCCAAATGGTATTAATCTGATGTTAAAAGAACATGACCCTCGATTTCTAGTTTGCAACCCTTAATAACCTTATCAATCTCTACTAGCTGTCCGCAAGCTATCTCAATCTCATATATGAAACCTAATTCACTTGGCTCTATGCCTAACAAAGGTATAAAAGTAGTGAAAACAAAGCTATAGTTGGCACCAGAGTAAATAAGGTAGTGGCAAAATGATTGTTTAAAGTAAACGTACCCGTCACAATGTTCGGATCCTGGTGAGCTTCCTTTGCATCCTCGAACACTGAATGCATACCCTTGCTTGGTTCCCTTGGTTTCCACGACTGACCCATTATTGCAAAACTGTTTGGATGGTTTCTCCGGCCTTGTGCTCTATTCAATCTAGGACATGCTGGTTTGAGATGGTCGGTACTTCCATATTCATAGCATGCTCCACGAGCATGTGATGGGTTCCTTACATTTACCAGGTTCACATTCCTAGGCACAACTCTACAATCCTTTGCAAAATGACCCAGGCGATTAAAGTTGAAGCATGTGCGACAAGGCCCTCCGGGTGCATGGTAGGAGTTGCAGGTGGTACACTTGGGCCAAGCACCTGTATTTTCTCTTCCTACAGGGTTTGTGGTTGTAGCAAAATCATTTCCAGTCCTAGTCCTCTTGTTATCATCCCTACCCCCCCCCCCCCCCCCCCCCCCCCCCCCCCCATACCCTCTTATCCTTGCTAGGTTCTCCCACATTTCCTCTTTTCTCAACCTTCTTTATTGGTTCCATTCCTAAACAGCTTCATCGGGTCATGTGCACCAGAAATCTGCACACCTTTCTGCCTAGTTTTGGATCGTTGCTGCCACCATTACCAAGGAATCTGTGACGGAAAGCCATCACGTATCTCTTAATCTTTTACTTTCTGGAGTTACTATATGGGAACAAATATCTAGCCAGCTTATAGAATCTGTTAGTATAAGCCGCATGGCCAGCCCCGACCATAACATGATTCCACAACTCAGTTTCCAACTTTTGCATCTCATGACTAGGACAAAACTCTTCTATCATCATAAACTTAAAGTCATTCCATGACATACTAACAACAACTTCCCGGCTTAGCGTGCGGATCTGAGAGTTCCACCACGTTAAAGCCTTACCCACAAATGAACTAGCATTGTATTTTACTTAATGGTCAATACTACAAACCACTCAATCTTACAAGACTCATTTTCTTAAAATCCCATTGAGTAGAACTCAATTCACTCCCTTACCATCATATTCCTTAGGGTTACAAGCTAAGAACTCCTTATATGAACAACCTACCCGGTTGCTATTCACCAACACATTCCTAACGTTCTCCTGAATGTTCTCATTAACCACATTACCATTTTGACTTCCAACATTTCCTTGGTTACCAACCTGAGCTAGAATGGCGGGTAAGAGGTTCTGCAATTGTTGGGCAATGATCGTCGAGAAGTCGGGTGCTCCTCCCACACCCCCATTGACTCCCTCTACATTCCCATTGACTCCCTCTACGCCCCCATTAGCTCCCACCCCTTGGTCATTCCCTTGACCATTCAATTCATCAACACGCTCATCATTACCTCCCCTAGGTCCTCTACCCCTCCCACCTCTACCAACCCGTTCACCCGTTCCCCCTCCTCGTGATTCGGCAACAGGCCGGCCAACACTTTGGGTCCTCATCCTTGGCGGCATTATCTACACGAGGGAGAACATGGGCAACGTTAGGTAGGTAGGAAGACTAACATATATATAGAATATCTTACTATATATATAAATATACACATAATACCACCTTATGGTGTCAACATCAATTTGTGTGAACGGTATTACCAAGTACGAGTAAGTTGTGATACTTTTATAACTACGTTGGCCACCGTATTTATATCCGCATCCTTTCCCAGTCGTACTCAGTATTGAGCTCACACATCTCAATGACTGACATAACTAAAGCACCAAACCGCGAACACGCGAAAGCAAGCAAAAGCGGAACACCGCGCACATAGATCCTATACGCAACTAAATGACGGATCTTAGGTTATAGTCTAGGCCAACCCACCTAGTTCTCTATAACCTTGGCTCTGATACCACCTGTCACATCCGCAATGGCGGAACTCGGGAATGCTAACTATTGATCAATCATAAACACAAGATACAATGAAAGAATAACTACATTGCATAAACTTCAAGTGTTACACAGACCATTAACCTCGAACAAAATCTCGTGTGATGTCACATGTTATAACCAAATCCATAATCTCTTACAATTCCAAATTTCCACAGGGGTCCAAATCCAAACTTAAACCAAAACTTCCAAATACTAAGAACACAATTTAAACTAGCATGGCTTTAACATGAAAAAATCCCACACGGGATACTTCTATGCCCTGCTATAATATCACCCAACCTATTCATCTTTCACTTCACCTGAAAATGATACTCAAAAACGTCAACAATAATGTTGGTGAGCTCGTAGGTTTGACTCCAAACCAAAAGCTGTGCCAATATCTCAAAACAGTGGACAATAGTGCAATATGACAGTGAATATATGCAAATAACCCATGACTTAGCATCCCCGCTAATCATGTAACACGACCTAGCATTCCCGCTAGTCGATCACCATGTCATAGCATCCCCGCTAGTCATGAAAACAGCATATACCAATGCTTTTGGAGTCGCAACTCCGATATGTCACTTACGCACCTAAAAGGCCTACCAGCTGGAGCACTATATTAGGGCAGGACCACACTAGACCTGGCAAATCCTTGCTAATCACCCTTGCCATGCATCGCAATGCATGCAAGTCAAATCACAACCCTTGACATGCCAAACACTGTACATGCAAGTAAAATCACAACATATATTCACATAGCAGTCATAAGCACATATCTTTTCCCACTACCAATAAACCACATTAGCAAGTTAAAAAAAATAGTTCAAAAAATCGCATTGAGTATCATTTTCCCCCAACGGAAAAGATTTAAAAAGTGGGGCTACGAGAACTCACCTCAAGCAACTGAATCCACAGCAAACTCAAATCACAAGCAAATGCTACGACGTCCGCACACGACCTAGTCCATTTAATGTCACATTTAATCATTCATTTCAAAAATAGTTTTCACGTTTGATGCATAGAGGTTAGACGCGTTGTACAATTACCCGTAACAATTTAGTGGTGTGATGATTGACGTCTCATCCCAAAGTATCTTATCAATCCGATATCTCAACGATACATACTTATACTATTTAAAGAAAATAGATAAGTAATATAAGTAAATATTTATAATAAATAATTATAAATATATCCCGATAAATCTATTCGGTAACCTTAGTTACCGTAAAAATAATCATAATATGGTTGAAAATGAAACGTTTACTCATAATAAACATATTAGAGAAGTTTCGAGAAAAAATATATTTTTCGTCTTTTAGTGAATTTATTAAAATAATAAAATAATAAAATAATAATATTTTATTATTTAAAATCAAAAATCATGTTCTTAAGTAAAATTTCTAAGTATAAACATTTATGAAATTTCGACATGACCCGTACGTTTACATAACGTTTTCCAAGGTTTCAACCCTTTATTCAAATACTTTTCACATTTTCGACACTTTTCGACACAAATTCCCAAAATCAGAATTCGCAAAACTTATCAAAGTGTTTTTCTCAAGACTACGTTCAATATCATTTCGTAAACTCATTTCAACTTTAAAAGTCCGACAAACTCTTAAAACGGCTAAATAAAGCTCATTGGGCTTTAAGGCCCAATAAAGGTCCATTAAGGTTTTTATAGGTCCAAAACACGTTTTAAGCCCAAAACCAAGGCCCATTAGTATATATAAGCTAGTTCGATAATAAAGAAAAATAACCCAGACCAACATTAAGCCAACAATAAAGCACGGCTTATTTGTGCTTAAGGGCCGTGAAGCCCAAAAGTTCCAAAAACTAGTCCATAAGCTCAAAATACGTTAATAAGCTACGTTACGTATATCCGGTTAACACCGTAAGCCAAAATAGTAGTCCACGAATATACGCCAATCAAAGTAAATAATCAAAAACACTTTCCTTGTGTTTTCAAAATAAGCCGTGAGCTATAAGCTCATAATAAGCCACAAAATAAGCCCAAAAATAAGCTATACAAGCTATTATCTAAAATAAGCTATCTAGCAGTATATGTTTTTCAACCATCAGGACCACCACATCAAAACTACAAAACCCTTTTGTTTTTTTAAATCCGACGCAACCGAACACAACTTTTTATTCGTTTCGTTTCCAAAAATTGATTTTTACGACGATCAACTTGTACAAACTAACGTCTATATTCAAATAAACCAAAAGGACAATCGAAAATTTAAATTTAGAAACTTAAAAGAAAAGTCTTCAAAATATAGATTTCGACACGAACCGGACAACCCTAACGTTGTTTAGATGAATACCCAAATACTCGTATCAACCCAGAATATCACGTTCTTGATCAAAGTTGGAAAATTTATGGTGTTTGGTTGTTGTTTGAATTCGGACGCATACACACACAAGGAGGTGTGTGTTTGATTTTATGAAATATGAATATGGAATGATGTGGATAGCTCGTTAGTGATAAGATATGAATGTACATACCTTGGGACAAGGTTTAGAGCTAAAATTAAGCCTTTTTGTCCCCAAGGCTTACATGCCTAGTTTAGCATCCTAGGAGGGGGTTCGGATCTTTCTTTTCGTATCGGGATCACCTAAAACTCATAAAACTCGATCGTAAAATATTTTCCAAGGTTAATTAGTATTTTTTTCACTTTAAAAGTATTTTTCCATTAACTTAGAGTATTTACTAGATATATTTCCCTTTTTCACTTCTCAAAACTCATTTGGGCATTAACGGACGTGACAAGACTTGTTTTACGGCATTTCTCAAAATTCAAGGGTCAAACCACCAGGAACACAAATAACATAATAATACCCTCTAAAAGGATTATTATACACAATGAACCATAAACTAACTTAATTCTCAAAAATGACTACCGTCAACACGGTACAATATCTAAATAAACTGGCAAACGTCAAATAGTCAAAGACTATTAAATGAAATATTCAGAACATAAAAGGGAAAAGGTTACAGAAACCTATAACCGGGAATTAGCAAAACTTCCCAAGGGCGTGAGACCTATAGGTTCCAAGTGGGTGTTTAAGAAGAAGCTTAACCTGAATGGATTGATATCTGCCTTTATTGCAAGATTAGTTGCTAAAGGCTAAAGGCTAAAGGCAAAAAGAGAGGATTGATTATTTTGATACGTACACCCTAGTAGCTAGAATTAGTTCAATAAGAACTCTTATAGCAATTTATGCGGTTAAAGGGTTGTACATTCATCAAATGGATGTGAGAACAACCTTTCTAAATGGTTACTTAAACGAGGAGGTTTATATGGAGCAACCCAAAGGTTTTGTGATACGATGAAAAGAGAACAAAGTACGTAGAATTGTTATGTCCTTGTACGGGTTGAAGCAAGCTCTAAAGCAGTGGCATAAGAGGTTTGACACTACTGTTACTTTTTTTTAGGTTTCAGCACAACAATGCTAATAGGTGTATTTATACTAGAAACACGAAAGAATATACAATGGTGATTTGTCTTTATGTTGATGATATATTGATCATTGGCACAACTCTTGATGGTATATTAGAGACGAAGTCTTACTTATCCTCGAACTTTAAAATGAAAGATCTTGGAGAGGTAGATACCATTTTAGGAGTTAAAGTGAGAAGGAAAAACAATCAAATTTCTCTGAGCTAGTCTCATTACATTAATAAGATACTAACTAAGTTTTGGCACTTGGATATCAAGGAATGTAACACTCCTTTTGATATAAGTGTAAACTTGAAGTAAATTTTGGTCGTGCGGTGTCTTAACTAGAATATGCGAATGTCATTGGTAGTTTGATGTATGCCATGTATTGTATTAGACCTGAAATTGCATTTGCTGTGAGTAAGTTAAGCCAGTACACAAGTAACCCGAGTTTGGAACACTGGGATGCAGTGTCAAGAGTACTAGGATACTTGAAGAGAACTAGTGCTCTTCAACTAACATACACGTCATACCCGGGAGTCTTGGAAGGGTTTTCAGATGCAAGTTGGATAAATCACTCTGGTGATTCCAAATCCACAAGTGGGTGGATTTATACACTTGCTAGAGGAGTTGTTTCTTGGGCGAGCAAGAAACAAAATGATAACACTCCAAATATACATAAAATATCCCTCAAAAATACATTAAATATATATGTTAACGCATGAAATATTGCAAAGTTTTCTTGTTTGTTGTGTAATAATCCCGTTAAATACACTAACGGTCGTTATATGAAGAATCTAGAAGGGAATTTAAAGAGGAGTTAATGATTGAAGCCAAAGTGTGGTGCATAATTATCTTTGTGCGGTGTACTTCAAGACAAAGTAAATGCTATTTAATTACACACCAAGTGCGGCGCACAATTTTCCTAGTGCGGTACACTTCTCCTACAGTTACTCCCAAGTCATAAATGATTGCAATGATTGTGCAACCTTTCACTCCTCAAATTCTAGCAACTGATGCACCATCCTCAAGTATAAATAGAGCACGAAATTCATGGTTAGAGGCATCCCATTCTTTAATCTAATCATCTATAATCATTTCTCATTAGTTCGTAAGTTGTTCTAGGGAATTGTTGAAGAATAAACCTTATTCGTCATCATATTCCAGGTTTTAGTAGAGGAAAGTACCATTTGATCTCAGAAGGTTGTATTGAGGAGAAGTTATAGTGTTTGTAGTTGAATTTTCGGGTTGTTGGAATTATTGTTCAAAGGAAACTCTTGAAGAATCAATATATTTTGCTATTGAGTTTGGTATAAACACGTTTCCCTACTTTATTATTATGAATTCGGAATTGTTCATGCTTGTTATGTGTTTTAAATTTATGAATATGGAGTAGTTTAACATGTTTGTTTGGGAATCATGAGGGAATTATCCATTAAATTTGGATAAACTAATGAATTTTGGAAATTGTTAATATGAACTTGATGTTTTTATACCCGGATTCTTTAATAGTCGTTTGATCATCATTCTAGCCCGAATATAGGTCGAAAGACTCTGGCTAAATGCATGATTTCCAAGTTGTTTGTCTATGACAACTAGATCTTAGCCTTGTGAGGATTAGCTAACAAAATGATTATTAACCCTGTATCAAGAAGGTTTAGGCTTTTATCCATATGTTAACGAACTTAGTTAAGACACAGATTTTATTTTTTATTATTTCCAAGCTTGAATTGAACTTAAAGCATTTTTGTAATCAAAAGTAAAGGCCAAAAGGATTTTTGATTATAATAAATAGACAATCATTTTAGCAAACTAACCGTTTCTTTAATCGATTATACCTTCATTCTTGAACCCGTTATCTATCCAAGTTTATCTATTTTTGTTCTCGTTCTCCCAAACAACATCATCTTATATCTTGAAGTAACTTGAAATCTTTAAATAGTGACAGTCTATAAGAGTTACCCTTTCGTAATATAATCGACCCTTTCTAAGAATTACCAATCCCGTGGAACGACCTGGTCTTACCCTAAACCTATACTATAAAGGGGGTTTATACTTTACCATGGTTAGTGGAATCGGATAAAACTACTATTATAAATTTAAAGCTTTAATAACACATCAAAGTTTTTGGCGCCGCTACCAGAGATTGATTTCATTCTTAAATAAGTCATTTTTATATTACAAACCAAAAAATTTCAAAATAGTCGTACAGTTTTCTGGTAAACTGAACCCATTTTTACAGAAAGTGCGCCGCACATAACCATTGTGCGTCGTTTTTCTGTATAAACTCAAAAGTACGCCTTACTTTAAATCAATTATACACCGCTCTTTTGCCCCTTTTACAAAGAGAAACAGTTTTTTTTAAGAAGGAGAACACCAAAAACACCAAAAACACCAAAAAACACCAAACCCATAAAGTGTAAATTGACCATTTTGAAAATGTGGAATTTATTCCTTATGATCATAGTATTCAAAATCTTGTATTATCATAATTCATACATTAGAATAAAAAAAAGAATTATTTGATAGCCTTACTTATTTAAGATTTCTACACTGCCTTGTATAAATCTATTATTTACTAAGTGTTGCTTATTTGACTTTGATACAATGCAAAATAAAAACTTAATAAGAATTGGAAAACTTTATTTTGATGTTAATATGCTTATGAATTTGAATTTTGCGATGTGTAATAAATATTTAGGATATAATAAAAATAATAAACATAAAAATGCAGAAATTGAAAATTTTAAAAGACTTAAAACTCATAAAGTACGCCGTGCTTTCTATAAAGTGCGCCGCACTTTCTGGGCTGAAACTAAACAAAATGCTTGTTTGTTCGTTTTTAAACGAGAATTTCTTAAACTTAAAAATGCTATCTGTTTATTGATAATATGTAAATGTAAAAAGGTATTATTATTTGTTTTAACTAACCCACTAATATTTGTTTTAATGGTGGCTTATTTTATAAGAGTTATGGATCCAAATTTGAGTCTTATTGCTTATGAGAGGACGTCGTTGTAATTTCAAGTGATAAAGTTGAAGGATCTGGAGACTGGAATTCTCCACAATTTCAAGACACTGCTAATAGTAGGCAAAAGAAAGAAACAAAGGCTATGGTTTTCTATCAGATGGATACCGAAGAAGTTAGCAACAGATTCGTGGCTCCTTGTTTTGTCAATGGGCTAGAAGCTTATGATGGTGAGATTAATCTCGGAGTAGAGGAGAATATGATCTCACATAAGTATGCAGTAAAGTTATGCTTGGAGCATGAAGTCAAAAGAGGAAACGAAGTGGTCAAAAAGGAACTCATTGTTGCACTCAGAGGTGAAATCTACTTTGTAAAATTCATTATCAACCCAGAAGAAGATGATATTAAACCTGGGGTGATTTTTGGTAGATCATTCTTATGCTTGACCAAGGCAATTACTGATTTCGGGGCTAAAACCGTTATTATTTACCCTGATATTGATCCATTCTTGGAAAAAACCAAAGAATGGGACCATTTGCTTAATTTCAACATAGATGATGTACCACTATTGGGTGAAGAAGGACTTCCGCTATTCGTATGCAAGATGGGGAAGAATAGCCGTAATAAGAAGCGGGCAACAGAAAACCTTAACTTTTTCTATCAAGATATAGGAACATCTTCATCAGCTGGAGGTCATTTAACCTAAGAAGAAGCAGCTAAAGAAGCAATATCAATTAGAATGAGTCGAAAGTTTGCTTTATTAGAGGAGGAAAAGCCAATAATCGAGACCATGGCCTATAATGACAAATATAAGAAAATTATCAATGAAGTTTGGAAAGACAAGGTGGAGTTAGATGGAAAGATTGTAAAAGAAAAAGAGGAAGCAATAAAGAGGATTAAGGGGGAGGCATTAAAAGAGAAAAAAGATCCTGGAGCTTTCATATTTCCCATAAGAGTGGAGGGACAGCTTAATGAAAATGCGTTAGCAGATACTGTGTCAGATATAAATACTATGGCTTTCCGTATCTATGTGCAATTAGGGAGAGACGATATAAAGAAGGTAGATAGAGGAATCACAATGATAAATCACACTCAGGCAGAAGCTATGGGGATACTCACAAACGTTCTATGTCAGGTAGGAGTGATTACCTTGATTGCCAAGTTTATGATCTTAGATATTATGATCGACAGTGATTCACCAATAGTTGTTGGTAGCTGGATTCCTTTGTCGATATTTTTTTTTTTAATTTTTCCGGTGCCATAGTCAAATACTCTTTTTTAAGGGGGGGGGGGAGACTTTTCTCGACCTTTGAAGGGTTTTGTTCACCAAAACCTTCCGTGCTGCAAGATCTGATTTTATGAGAAACGCAGAAAGTGATAGTGATGACGAGGAAGAATACCAGATAAAGAGGAACATGTTTGAAGCACCGATATATGGATCAAAGCCTACACCATAATTGAATTGTAATGATCCAGATGAGCGATCGTTAGCTATACAAGCCGTAACTAACCCATTCCGGAAAATTAGTGTTTGGAAGAAAGCGGTTAGTTTCCTTGGCTCGTTACCAGTGCCATTAAAGTAAGTCAACTAGAAGCCTGATTATAAAGGATCATATACTAAAGAAGAAGCAACAGGGCAATGACAAATCAAGATAAGATTGACTAATCCATATGGGAACATTTATTTGCAGGGATTCACAACAAAGAAAACGGACAGGAAATTATCGAAGTACTACAAGTTGAGTGATATCATGTCACCCAACTGGTTTATGGAATGAAGAAGTGAAACAAGTTGGAATAAAGGAGTAACTATATAATCCCCTTTTTATATTATGTTTTAAGAATAAAATAATTTGTATAAATCCATAATGGATTACATTTGATGTACGGAATTTAATGATATATGAAAATTATTAATATCGAGTTAATATGATGATCTAAAATTATGTTTAGATTTTGAAATTTGCAAAATAAGTTTTGTGTGGTTTAATATATAAAATTAAAAAATATATAAATATATATATGAAAAAGAGAAAGTACGTCGCACTTCTGGGAAGTGCGCCGCACTTTTGAGCAGTTTTCTTAGATAAAACTTGCCAAACACGATTTTAACCCATTATATAAAAAAACTCACACAAACTCACCAAAACCGTCGGGGTTCTAACAAAAACAGAGAAAAAGTTTTCAAAGATCAATCTACCAAGTCTGTAATCATGCCTAGGGTATGTTTATATCATTCATTAACTTGTTTATTATCAATTTGTTTTAAAAATCATGTCCATTATGGTTTATAATAATTAGATTAGGGAAAATTAAAATCCATGTTTTATATGAACAATTGACCCTTTGAATTAGGATATTTAAAAGTTATTTGATGCATGCGTGCTTGATATGGATTAATCTAAAAAAACATTGTTCATATTAGGATTGACATTTATAAATAATTTGTTGAAAGTTCATAAATAATTTATTCAGTCAAGAATGTACGCCGGTTTTTTGTCCCAAAACGCCGTTACTTTTCCTATTTTTTTGCCAAAAGGACGCCGCACTTAGAGAAGTGCGCCGACCATAAGTTGCTCAGAATGATTAACAAAATGTTTCAAAAACCATCATGACTATGACCATTGTACCAAATCATTTCTAACATAACTATAACATTATTGTTAATTCTTTTTTATGTGTAGACTATGGGAACAAACGATGACGAGGCCGAATCATCACGATCCAAACGCTCAAGACATGAAACCGTGGAAGAGGTATTGCTTCCACAAGTTCACCATGATTTGTTGCTATGGGAAGGATGTAGCAGAGATGCAAAGTCTAGGTTCAACACTAGATTGCCTAATTGATTCCTAGACTATTTACTCGCCTTGTATCATAAACTAGGATGTGCTGAACAGAATGGGTTGTGATGGAGAGATTGATGACATGTTAAGAATTAGGTTGCGTGAAGCTGGATCAAATGAAGAGATATTTACTTCGGTGACTTGGATTAGGGCTTTTAATACCAATGAGCCAATTTATGCCAATCTTTGCCATGAGTTTTATTCTACTTATGAGTTTGATGAAGTGTGTGCTGGTGATGAGTTACAAACCAAGAAGATCATCAAGTTTAGACTTGGTGGACGTGCTCATAATTTAACCTTGTTGGGGCTTGCTCGAAGGTTAGAGCTATATCAAGTGGTTGAGCTAGAGGAAGAAGGTTTTAATGTTTACTTTGAAGGAGGTTTGCATTAATGCTTAGGATTATTGGTTAAGCATTAGTCGAGAGGATAACCTTGGTTTATCTAGGAGTCATACTTCTACTATCAGAAACCCAATTTTGAAAAAATTGATTAGTTACCTTTTAAACTATATATATAATATATATAATAAAATATATATAATCTAAAAAAACTACAACAATCAATAAAACCGAGAAGTAGTATAGAATGTTCCCGGGTCGTTTATCCCCAACGAGGCTGGACTGTAGAATCGATACAGTCGGAAGATTGGAGTTTGAATGAGAGAAATGATTTGAGAGTGTAGAAAACTAAGTTAAACAATATCAAACAAAAACGATTGAGAAAAACCTAAAAATTATGAAATTAAGCTGAAAAACGAGAGCAGGAATCCCGAACAAGGGGTAAAAAACCTAAAATCTTCGAAATTAACCCTAAAAAGAAATTTTTACTTCTAAACTACTCTAGGGAACTAATAATGAAGAATGAAAAAGACTAGACTGAAAACGGAGGTCGTTTGACCCAAAAACGAGTCAAGACAAAATCCGTACCCGAGACCCGTTCTTTAAAAATCAAAAGTTTGAAAAATTAACCCTACGAAAGTTTTTCTATTTTTCCTACGTAGTATATGACTAAAGAAAATTTTCTAAAAAAAGAAAAATATTTTTTGATAATTTTTATATTTTTTATGAATTTTCTAAACTTTTAACTAAATTAAATTATAAAAAATACTAAACTATTTTTAAAAATTCTGAAAAATTTACCTAAAATACTAGATCCTAAATACTACCTAAGAAAAATAAGAAGCCCGAAATTCGGCTTATAAATAAGCCGAAAATAAGCTCGAAAGAGCTTATAGCTATATGGGGCAAAACAAGGTTAAATAGCTAACCACTTGGGACTCTAACGTAGAAGTCCCAAGGGCGCAACGGTAAGGTTGTTGGTTATAAAAGGGGTGTATTGAGGGTTGAGGCCCGGGTTCGAGTCTTGCTCGCCCGGGTTTCCCCTTATCTCCCCTTTTTTTTTACAAAAACTTTTCAAACAAACTTGTTAAGCTCCTTGAGCTTAACAATTTTCATAATTGCACTTTGAGAATGCGAAAATTAAGCTGAAAAAAGGGCTTTTTTTGTATGGACAGAGAAGCATAAACATATGCTAAGTACTTAAATGGCTTTTGTTTTTGAACTGGTATAACCAAATAAGCAAAGTAAGTGAAAAATGAGCACACACAGCTTAACACACCAACATAAGACTTCTGGGTACAAAATAAGCAAGAAAAGAAACCAATAAGCCAGAAGTTTGTTAAACACTCAGGCAGTACTTAACTTGGGTAGTTAGTATGCTGGGTGATATTGCTTTTTCTTGCACACATATAAGCAATGGAAAGGACTAATAAGTATAACAAGCCACTAGCAATCCACATAAGCAGTTAAGAAACTGAATTCAACAACCTATAAGCACTTAATAAGCTAGAAAAGAAAATAAGCAATTTCCTACACTATGAAAAAAAAACAGTCAAGTCCCTACTTTAAGCTTAAAAATAATCTATCAAAAGGGCTTCCTAAGGTCTGAGCTTGTTAGGGCTTATAGTTGGACCTAGGGGTAATCTAAAAAGATAAAAAGATCTAGGGGCTTAAAGACAAATAAGCTAAAAAGGTGGTCTTAAAAATGGTGTCTAGCACCAGGGGAAATAAACTAAATAAAGGGGGCTTAATTTGACGGCTTAAAATAAGCTGTCAAATAAGCTCAAAATGAAAAACAAATGGTAAGCAGATAAAAAGTGGCTTGTGAAGAGCTTATCTTCAAACTTTCATTTGCTAAAAACTAAGAAAACATGCTGATTTTTGTTCTTGAAAAAGGGCTTTTTCTTAAAAAAAATGTGACAACAAATATTTGGCAGTTTAGACTTAAGTAAACAAATGACTCAGACTACTTTTGAAAACTTCTTTAGACACTCAAACGAGGCACTTTGAAGATTAAAACTCAGGATTACAAGAGCTTATCCAAATAAGCTCTTGTACCTCTTTCAAAAACCAACAGAAATAAGGAATAACTTAGCAAACTTGAAAAACACCTTTTGGACCTAAAAACCTTGGAAACACACAAAAACACAACTTTTTAAACCACAACTCAAATATACAATGGCTTATCCAAATAAGCCATTGATTCCTTTTTTTTAAAACCACAGTTTGAAAAACACTTGTGAAAACTTGAAAAACAGGTTTTTGACTGAAAAGCTTTAGAAAAACACACTTAAATAAGCTCAAATACTTAAGCTAAAACTAACTTATGACCCCAACCCATACCACACTTGTTTTGACCCGTTTTCATGCTTAACCCAAACACCCCCTTAATTTCTAAAAATGATTTTTAAACCACACAAGAACTGTTTAAGCTTAAGATTTTAAAGACTACTACTAAATAAGCAATATTAAGCAATAAAAATGTGAAAAGCAAAACAATTAAGCACTTTTTAAATCTAATAAGCTAGAACAGTATTAAGCTATTTTTTAGACAGATTTTAATCAAGTTGCATGAACATGAAATGAAAAGTAACTAGAAGGCACACTTAAGCATTAATGAACACAAATAAGCACACAAGACATTAATAAGCTAAAAATAAGCTAATTAAGCAATGCTACAGTAACTGAAGAGACTTAAAACTTACCAAAGTCCAAATGCATAGGTACTTAAAACTAATCCTAAACCCCCTAGTCCTTTGTTGTTCTGAATACACTTAAAACCCAAGGTCTCTTCCAGGTTTAGACCATGCTTCCTTTTGCTTATCAACAACAAAAACATAAATAGCTTTATGGACAGAATTTAGATGGAACTTAAATAACTTTTCATTAAACTTTTAAAACATAATACACGGGTTCTTAAACAGAATTTAAATTACATAAAATTACATAAACTTTTTTAAAAATTTTAAAAACTAAAAACTTTATTCTGCTGCCTTCTTGGTCTTCTTGCTTTTATAGCACAAACTTGTGCTACTTGTGTTAGTTGTGTGAGGGGGAAAGCACCTTTGATCCTAGCCTTCAATTTCTTCAAAAATAATCATACCCGTTGAAGTCAAAACCCAATAGAAAGCAAGGGGATTGCCACAGTGGACTTTAAACCCATGTGGGTGTGGGGTTATGGGATTGTGAAAGGTTTGGATGTATGTGGGAAGTCAAACGAGGTGAGTAGGGACAGGGTATGGTTTTGGCGGGAAAGAAACGAAAGAGATGTACAGTAACTTGAATTTGGGGTGAAGTTTGGGGTTTTGGCAAGTTTGGCCCCTCATGGTGTATATAGTTGTTGCACCACATGTCCTTGTGTTATCAAAAGTTTGGGACTTGGCAAGAATACCCCCTGAGGGTTATAATTGGAGTTGCACCACAAGTCCTTGTTAGTTATAACTCTTTTCTATTGGCAGCTTTGCCCCTTGTGGTTTAACTTTGCCAAATTGGCAGAATGGGCCCTTCTCTTTCTTTTCTTCTTTCTCCTCTTTAAATAAGTTTAGGGACTTAACAAGTTTAGTCCCTAAACTTGTTTTTCTTGACTTTTTGGCTTCGGGTTTGTCGGGGTTGACTTGGGTTGACTTTTTGACACTTGGGCTTGGACTTTGACTTTGTCTTTTTCCTGCTTTTCCATTCCGAGCCCGGTTTTGTCGTTTTGGCTTCGTTTTTCGTCCTTTTCTTAAATATCCGTTCCTGCACAACACAATTAGCAAAACAAGCGTATATTTGGCATTTTAAGTCCGTTTTTGGTTATTTTAGCTCGTTTTTAAAGGTAAAAGGTATGTGTAATTAAACACATACCAAAATCCCCCATACTAAGGTATTGCCGTGTCCTCACGCAATGCTATGAAGTAAGCATTTGGAAAACTAAGAATCTCGAACACCCTCGACTAATAACTTCGAAAAGTAGCTAAGTGTTCATCGAGGAAGTTAAAGACTCATAAGTTTTGAAAATCCCCGCCTTTACCATTTTTTATATGTACACCTATTCTACACATCTTTTTGTATTTTTCAGTTTTTTAGAACGTTTTGACTTTCGTTATTTAATAACTTTAAGGGATCATAGAACAAGATGCATTTCGATCCGAGAATGCCCCAAAAAGGATAAATTCATCGTTCTCGACTTTTCACTTATTCCAAACCAAGCTTAAAACGAAATCACTGTTAATTATGAGTTAAGATGCTAACACTACCCATATTTGCAATTTGTAAACTTTTCACTCCCGACAATTTATATCTTAAGGTGTATGTGCTATTTTGAATTTCAACCATGGATCAATGTTTGCAATATTCTATGTTTCACGTTCCACCCGAGAATAATGAGTTTGAAGGCGAGATCATCCCATGTAGCGACTTTCGTCTCGGCACATCCCAACCTTGCGGTTAAGTGACCAGGCTTTTGACACCCCACAGAGACTAGTATCGGGACTCACGGACCTTAGGTTTCAAAAACTCTCAGGTTTTCTGTAAGCACATAGCTTATAAAATATAATAGCCAAAGTTCAAAAGCATATTCGAATTTATCAAAAAGAGATCTTTTATTTACACTTAATATTAACTATTTACGCAATTGTAACCCTCGACCTTTTAGAAGGCTGCAACATCGGTTGTGAGCCGGCAAGATGCAGCAAACTTTTATCAGTCTCGGATAATTATTCTTACTATGGGTTTTCTTTAGAAGGCTGTAACATCGGTTGTGAGCCGGCAAGATACAGCAAACTTTTATCAACCCACAGTTTATATTTATTATATTTTTGCATTTTTCATCATTTTTTTTATATTGGGAAAACGTCTTTTTGAAAAATTCAAGTATAAATTTGAACTAAGTCTAAAGTTTTTGCTATATACTACATAAAAATTATTGATTTAAGTTTAATTTCCAAAAGTAGCACGTATATTAATCAGGTTAGAATCTTATGGGAGAAAAAGCGACAAATTACACATGAGCTCTTAAGATTTCCAAATAATCTTTGTTTAGCATACAACTCATACTTAACACTATCATTTTTCGTTCTTCGCGAATATTCGCGAACGCTTAGTCTAAGAGTTAAGGAACAAGCTAGAGCTCAACACGCTCGATCGAGTCAAAATTTATTCTTATTCTACCCAGCAGGAAAGTCAAAATTGTGACAAAACACTTATTTTATTTTTGAAAATTTAATTTTTTTTTCATTTTTTTTTTGAAATTTTGGTGGTAAAAACAGGATTACGTGAGAAACAACGGCTGCAGGCATAATCAAATCGAAGATCCCCCCATACTAGAATGAAACATTGTCCTCAATGTTTTACGAAGGGTTTCTACGTAAATCCTAAGCCGTTTATGAAGTATGCTTAAAGATAAACGTTAGTCGATAAGATTAGGATATCGGGATTCCCAAATGAAGCTGAGGATTGTGAAGCTCTTGTGATCGAAGGACAAATACCGTGAGCACGAGAGGCTTCAAAAATCCGGGACATCCTGGACAATACAGCACAAAACACAAAACATGGAAAAGGAAAGAGGCAAGCCTCCTCACAACAACTAAACACTTATTCATTACTACTAAGCTAGCATACTACTACGGATAAACTAGGATAAGCATGGGGTGCCTCCCACGAAGCGCTTGTTTAGGGTCACTAAGCTTGACCCAATTCCCTGAATTTAGTTGTCCTTAGGGAAGGTTTGGAGGTCCGGGATATCCATAGCAGGGATATCACCTCCAAAGTAGTGCTTGAGACGATGACCATTTACTTTGAAGTTTGGCCTGGAGTTTTAGGATAACTCAACGGTGCCATATGGAAAAACTTGAACAATGGTAAATGGTCCTGACCAGCGGGACTTCAACTTGCCGGAGAAAATTTTCAATCTTGAGTTAAAGAGGAGGACTTGATCACCGACGTTGAAAACGCGGTTTTTGATCTTTGCGTCATGAATCCTCTTAGTTATCTCTTTGTAAATCAAAGAATATTCATAGCCTTGATCACGCAGTTCACTTAACTCATTGAGTTGCACTTTGCGTTGATCACCCACGGTTTTGAGATCAAAGTTTGCATGCTTAAGGGCCCAGTAAGCTTTGTGCCTCCTCAGGATAAAATCAACTCCTATCGCAGGAGGAAATGGATTGATCGAAAGATCAAAGATGAACGAATCGATATTTTAGGAAAAATCAGCATGAGTTGGGGTACTGCCACATACTCTTTTTTTCTTCAATATGAATCTGTCATCAAATAAAAGTTTCATAAAATTCCGGAAGAAGAAAAACAGAACGGTAGTGGTACTCGCCATACTATTTCTTTACCAAATCAAAGACAGAAAATGCGGTTTAAGTAATTTATCACAAAGTGTTAGCTCCTATCCTCAATGAAAGAGTTAAGAGATGTGAACGAAAGGAAGACTTGGTCATAAAATCGAGAATAGAGCGATTATCTTTTAGCTTCGATGTTAGCAATAAAAGAATTGACATCTTCAACAATTTTTTCACTGAGGATATCGTCTTTGATTGTTTGAAAAATATCGCGTAGTGATCCCTACCAACTTCAGGATATACAATCTCTACCAACCTCTAATGACGATTCAAATACACGGAGGTGATGCCCGACATAACTCGATTTCTCTATAAGAATCGTCATCAAGCTCGAAGTAGATTCATCGTTGGAAATTCGATGAAGTCTCCAGAATGTCTTCGAACAAGCTTAAAGGGGTAGGATGTTTACAAGAGGCACATCACCAGGCACATTGTCAGATTTCCCTCGACTACTTGGGATTGGGACAAGAGTTCTTCTCAACACTATACTTATTAATTTGTCCCGAACTCTGTTGCCAAGAATAGTGCAAGATGCTCATACCCCCATACTAAATTAAACGGGCTCCTTGTTTGGTAAGACGGTGTGATTGCAAAGTAGAGTCATCTGTCCCATCATCATACAAAATGGGAATCTTCCAATATCGATCTTTCTAGCCGCTTGCTTCTTATCCCGCAATTCGCCTTTCTTTCTTCCTTTTTTTTGTATAGCTTACCAACCAACTCACATAAAGGCTGTCATTTGTTCCATAAGCTATTACTAAATTGAGAGAAGCTCATTTTGGCGAAGTGAGAAACATCAACGTTTGGGAATTAAGAACACTGCACACACAGTTTGAGGAATTAAGATTGGATGAGTGACGGTATAATGGCGGGGGTTTTTGAAATTGGTCAAAACCAAAAGAATTATAATCTAGCAAAATTTTGCTTATATAATAGTCTTCATTCAGTGTTGACACATTGTACGTTCATTGAGGGCCCCATGCAATTTTCACAACAACGGAGAGTGTTGTGGAAAACCATGAAAATTTTGCGGGAAATTAAAGTCTTGATTGTAACCTGGTTCCGAATAGATAAACGGAACTTGAGGTGTACAATAGTGACCATAACGAGCATCGTTCCCGCAAAATTCACAAGAATAGATAGGAGGTTGCAGAGGTGGGTTGAAAACGTTAGGAGAATCAACACAAATTGAGGTAAGACTCATACAAGTGAATGATTTCTCTCTCCGTACAAAGATGTTGGGTTTGAACCACTTGGCAAAGTTCGTGGAACTCATTAACGGTTTGATTGATGCCATGGTTCCATTATTTAGAAGATAATCCGAATTTGCGGGACAATTATAACCATACTGAACACCTTTTCCCGCATGACTACATACAAACGTTGACAGAAATGTCCGTCTAACGATCACCTAACTCGTAGACAACAAGTGTGGGTAACTGTGGAGACTTTGTAAGATTTACAACCGGGCCTTTTTTGAACAACGAATGGCTCTCTGTTTAACAAAGTTAGTATCGCCATTTTGGATGACTTGAAGTGTCTTGAAAGTCTTGAAAACTTCCTCCAAGGGTCTTGCGTATTAGAGCACATTGTCGACAATATAGAGACATTGAATCGGTCTCCACAATCGAGACAAGATTTTATCAATTTTAAGGGGTTCGTTGAGACAATCGGGTTATGGAACAAGAAGCTTGTCTTCAAGACTCCATGTTGGACAACCTCAGTCTTTGTGGGCAAATTTTCACAAGACGAACACTCTTTAATCGCGTAGAGGTGATTCTGATACGACGATTGGATGACGTCATAAGGAATTAAACATTGAGGGCTTAAGAAAAGAATTAAATGATAAGTAGAAAAAGAAGATTATTTTGGTTTTTTGAATTTTTTAGCAACTCTGTTAATTAACGGATAAAAAGAGAAAGACAACTTAAACCAATATTCAACTTAGCACTTCACGTATAGCATCTTTACACAAGAAACAAACGACACAAAGGACGAGAGGTAAGAGGAAAGCGCAAAGCTATTAAAAACCTCTCGCTTTCGTGTAAATTCCTTGGAACAACCCTCTTTAGAACCCCTCTTATTAGTTTTGATTATCCAATTAAAGGGAGTCGTAGTTCACAAGGACACAAAGGCAAGGTTTGACATCTTTGTTCGGAACATATTATGCATAATAGGCTTCAATTGAAAAGCATTAAGAATTATATATTTATATTATTGATAATAAGGATAATTATTTTATATTTTGATTTTTTTAGAAGTTTTCTTTAAATGATAGTTATTACTAAAAAGAAAGAAAATATTTTTGTAACTTTTTTTTTTATATATACTAAGATTATTCACAGATGCAAACACTTCTTGACAACGTAACGATAATCGGAAAAACCCCACAGCCACCCGCGCAACGGGCGCAAAAATTGTGGTTGTTTTCTAAATTATATCTTTTCATCTATATATAACACAATACACTACAAACACAAAACTATATAATATACAATAAGTATAATTCTAAAAACTATCAATAACTCGAAGTAGTGTAGACAATCAACACACTACGGCACTCACAACAACTTAATCCACTTCTACGAAGCTAACGTGTTGGGAGAATCGGGACAGCAGCAAATTTGAGTTTGAATGAGACATAAATGAATTTACGACAAGAGTGGGATAGAAAGCTAAGGTTAATCAATTAAATCAAAAAAACATAAACGATAGAAAAACCTAAATATTACGAATTTAAGCTGAAAAAACGAGAAAGCAGAAGCCGAACAAGGGTCCAAAAACCTAAAATCCTGCAAAATTAACCATACGAAAAATTTTTACTTTCTAAACTACTCTAGGGAACTAAGAATGCAACACACAATGAAAAGAATAGACGAAAACGGAGGGTCGGTGTTTGCGGACGCCAAAAACGAGTCAATCATACTCCGTACCGAGACCCGTTCCTTTAAAAATCGAAAGTTTAATAAATGAACCCGACGTAAGTTTGTAATTTTTCCTACGTAAAATAATGACTAAAGAAATTTTCTAAAAAAGAAAAATTATTTTTTTGATAATGTTTGTAATTTTTTTATGAGTTTTTCATTAAAACATGTAACGAAATTAAATAATAAAAATACTAAACTATTTTTAAAAATTCTGAAAAACAATTACTAAAATTACATTTATTCTACGACCTAACCGAAGAAAAATATGAACCCAAATTCGGCTTATAAATAAGCCAAAAAATAGAGCTCAAACGAGCTTATAACTTAGGGAACAAAAAAGTTAATAGATAACCCAGTGGGCTCTAACGAGAAAGTCCCAAAGGCACCAGCGTTATGAGCTTGGTATAATAAAAGAGGGGTTATAGTGAAGGCCTCTGGTTCGAGTCTTGCTCACCCGGGTTTTCCCTTATCATCCCTTCTTTTTTAAATTTTTTTTTTAAAACAAACTTGTTCAAGCCCCTTAGCTTATCATTTTTTATACCTACAAACTTTTTGAAAAAGCTAAACAATAAGCCTGAAAAAGGGGCGTAATGCGTTGGACAGTGGCTTATATTTGAGCTAAGCTTAAATGGCTTTTTCCTTATATGCTTTATTCGTGACTAATAATCTAATTCACTATGAACAATACAAAGCTGAAAGGGTTTACACCTAACAGCCTAACCTAAATACATACTTAAACAACTACAGTAAGAACCTGGAAAAATATTAAGACACTATAATTAACTTATTAGCTAAAATAACAAGTTTCGTCTAAAACTTCTACAAGCTACATGTAACGCCTAAATCCAAGCACTAGGCACACACATCAAAAGCTGAATTCAAATAAGTGTCCCTCGGTGGCCAATTAAGGAAACCACTTTTGAATTAAAATTAAGCAAATTCAAAGACATCCATAAGCTCAGAAAAAGCAATAAGCACTTAGGCCACAAATTTAGAACACACAACAGGCAACCTAGGCAGTTTTGCGGGACTATTAAAAATAACTTGTTAGTTACAGAAATTCAAACAGACACACACCAGTCACCCCGGAATATTTTATTAATTATAATAGTTGCGTAGTTTAATAGTTAATAGTACTTTTTTGGTGTTAATCTGTTCGAACAAGACCCTATAATTGTAAGTAATATATAACCTTCCCCTTCCAACTTGGAAGAGCAAGCTAGCATTATTCATTATAGAAACACAATACACTCCTCTAGAAATCTTCATCTCTTGAGAACAACTACTCACGCGCTCTCTAGACAACCAGCTAACACTCCACTCACACGATCATCACCCAACTTACATCATGACATCTTAAACAATCCTACAATTGGTAATCAGAACGCCTACAATGGATTCGTGATGAATGTTGTGTGGAATACTAAAAAAAACACACAACATTTATTCGCTCCTTTACTTTTGGATGACAAAAAAAACCACGGACTCACTTTTGATTTTTGGCTATGTTGTTAATCTTGCTCGCTACTTGCTTCTAAACACATCATAAGACATAGAGTGTACAAAGTGCGTGCTAATCGATAAACACCCTCAAGTCGATTATAGCTTTACACCACAACTTATGTTCCGTCGTGGAGGTTGCGTATAGTAGGACGATTCTCAAAGAAAAATACGAAGTTAAAGTGTGTTTAATCGTCTTATACACACTAATATTGTATGTGTAACTATTGTTCGTGCTGGAAAGATCATAATGCTTGATGTTTGTTATTTCGTCCAAGTGTCTCTTCGTGGAGGTTTGCTATTTTATACAAACTGTGCTTAATCACAGACGAGTATCAGAGACAGGTTGGGGAACCAAAGATCCGAAATTTAGGAAAAATCTCAAGCATTGCCAAATGTCAAAGCGACGTTTTCTGCTCTACTTAATTTTTCACTAATTATATTCCAAAAAAGGCGGGTTGGTTAAATTTGCGGGTGCTGCGAGTTGCTTTGTTCACAAACAACACTTAACACAGGATATAGCGAAGTTGCTCACGGCGTAGTCTTCTTAGTTTATGATGGCACGAGTACTGACCAAAACTGGCGGTTTGCTAAAACGCGGTTGGAACTAAACGGCGGTTTGCTAAACGCGGTTTCTACAATCGGACGTCGTTTGCTAACGCATTCTAAAACGGCGATATTGCTAAAACGCGAGTTATCAGACTGCAGCGGTTGTTGGTTATTTAAATATACGGCGAGTTGGCTTGTTTAGGTCACGGTTTGCTCAATCAATAGAGGAAGTTTGGTTGCAACACTTACAAAGCACAACGGATTCTGCAACACACGAAACATATACGCACGGTTTGTAGTTAAAAAAAAAGCACCACCCAGAGCACTCCCCTTCAGCGAACACTTTTTTGGCGAAAAAATGAAGTTATTTGTAATCTTTTGTCTATAAGCCTTTTTTAACCTTATTTTTAACATCAATTCAAATTTTGGTAATAGGTAAAAATTATTATCGGTCGACACCTTTTTTACGACACTTTTGCGGAATAATTAAGTAAAATATAATTTGTTCTCTTAGCCTTTTTAGCTCATTATTACACCAAATTTTAGATTTTGTAAAGGTCAAATTTATTTTTTTTTATTCAACCAACTCTTAAATTTCAAACAAAACAACAAACCAAAATCACAACCAATTATCATTTACGTTTTTCTATGATTTTTGTAAAATCCCCGGTAACTTCTATCGATGGAAATCTTAGACTTGTCTAAAATCCCGTGAACGTTACTTGCATACATAAGCAATACAACCAGATGACTAAAATGTCAAAAGCATATTTGGTATGGCCGGTTCCCGATCAACCCCACCAATGCGTACATAACAACAACCTTTGAATCATGGCAAACTCGCATTCGTTCTGTATTGCTCTGGAAAAAGAGTAGATGTCGAGAAAATTATGAAATCGATTACTGAAGGTCCCATTTCAAATGGGAACGTTCATCACAAAACTCCTGCTGAAGATGCCTAAGAAACTGAGGTGCACTTCAACTAGTCAAAACTGCTAGAGTCTTAACAGACCTTTCTGCTGGAAGAAAAAGAAAAGGTAAAAGCTTGACATTCGTCTAACATATATTGCTTCAAGTATAACCAAAAACAATCTACACACTCATCAACCATTACACTGACGCCCAAACAAAACACAACGACATTTGGGACAATGTAAGGATGATTCCTGAGAAGGAGTTCTAGTTAACAAAGAAAGACAGGATCACAATATAACAGAAGTTGAAACGCTTCTGTCAAATCAAAGGAGAGACCATTCCCTGTTTACTATGTTAGGTTTTCAGAAGCTCATTAACGACATGAGAAACATCAAAGGACCATGCTCACGAATGCAGCTTAAACTCTTAAGGTTGTGACACATGTTACCTGACACATAGACTAGAATTCATTAACTGAAGTCCAAACTAAACCAAGGTTTGTGAAAGAGTCTAGACTTACCGAGCACATTGTAAGCCTACTTGAAGCAACTATAAGATGTATCATGCAAATGAGAACAAATTGATGAGCAAGGTTTCATTAACCAACGGATACCCCTTGGCACAGCGTCTAATGCATCAGATCAAGAAGTATCCAACACAATCATCAATGATCTCCAATCAATTCCATCAAATCAACCGTCACTTGTTGATAACTGTCAAATGGACCCCCACAGGACGCACGTCAACGATAACTGATTGAAAGCCTAACCAACACACTTGCCCTCTCAGAACTCTTCTAATGGCAAAGGAACAAAGCTACAGTTCAAGAATGACAGAGTTGTTGTTCAGCGATGTTCGTGCCAGATACAATGTAAATAAATCCCAAGGCAGACCATTTCAAGGAACAATGCTAGAGGAAATATTGACTGGAAATGTTGGAGGTCAGAACGATTGGAAACATGAATGCCTGGCTCAAGCTAAACCCGTTTGTGTTCCAACTGCAAAGGATCTGGGCACAGAGCACCGAATGTCCCAAACCAAAGCGTCCTCAGGATTCAGACTACTTCATCAAGACAAGATGCTTGCTCAATAATGCCAGAGAAGGTGTTTACTGGATGAAGAGCGTTGTTTTTTCTACAGAGAAACAGTCACTCCAATGTTCTGATGACGATACTTTTGCACAGACTTCAATGCGATGCCTTTCGACTCTGATGTTATAGGCTCCACCTACACATACCATATTCATAAAGGTCAAATCTTCATCTAAGATCCAATCTACGATGAAGCCGGACATCATATACTCGAATACTCTTTTGAGGACAACGATCATGATACCTTTGGTAATTATAGGGATGCTATATCATGAAGTACACGAGATGCAAAGCGATGTAACAACACAACTACGTGGTTACTCTGACTGCTACTATACCCAGATAGTATATTATTCGATATGATCATATGTGGAGACAACGAAGAACATGTTGTACAAATATGGTATCTTCTGGAACGGAACTGATGCATTGATAGTCAATTCTCGATGAAATGCAGAACAGGTGTCCAAAGTATGTCAACTAAAATAGCAGGTTAAAGTAAGTTAATGACAACATGACTTCTGAACTTGTCGAGATATAGGAACGGTCTGTGTAATGTCAACAACGGCTAAATTTTGAATTCTAACTGATAGAGAACGAAAGATTGATGAACAAATGAGAATAATTATCTCTGACCGAAATCGAAAAGAAACTTCTTTAAAATCGGAACTTCATTCTGCACAATTGCAACTTCGTTCTACCCTTAACCATCATAAGATAATGAGGGAAGAAGCGATCATTTTGAAAAAGGATTTTCAACAAAAGGAAGACAAATTCCTTAAAGTTTGTTAGACGTAAAGAAGATAAAAAATAAGATTGAAGATAGATTATACAAACAGGGTCAGTCTGCTCAAACAGTTCACATGTTGTGTCAACCAAAATCATTTTATGATGAAAAGCACAAGGTTGCAATAGGCTACAAAAAGCACGCTCAGTCTGCTGTGTATAATGGTCATATGCCTGTCACGACCAATCATACACCCACTGTCATACATGACTCAGAGGATACACGTGAGTTAGCTGAGATAACTAGGAAAAGAATGCTGTTGAAAATGCAAAGCCCTTTATGTGTGGGCTAATTAACATTAGATTCATCTCTCCCCCAACACAGACATTACGACGGACAAGACAACGCGAAACCTCTTTCTTTGCAACCTTTGCTCCCTCAAAGAACAAATCTGACACCCAAGAAGCAATATTTTGGTCCATAAGATCTGACAACAACAGAAAAAAGGCTAAGACCCTTTAGCTCTAAAACCAATTCAATCATTGAGACGTGAATCCACCCAACGCCGGTCCAAGCTTTCCCCAGATTTCCTTCCAACAAAAAGTCCAAGGGAAAGATTAATCTTATGTCCTACTCACAAACAACTTTTTACTGAATTTGACAAAACTTGCAACAACTAAATCACTACCTATCAGGTCTGACAGAGGGGGAAAGAGGTTTTCGACAAACGAAAAGATGTTACCTCACCGAAGTTATTCCATTTTTCAAACTCTTAAAGAACACTTTGTTGGAGTAAAAAGCCCTCTTTAAGGAAGTTAAAGTAATGGAAGAAATTTTTGATCAAATGAATGACGAAGTGGACCAGAATACTGTGGACAAGCAATGTGCTGAAATTGAAAGGAAAAACCTTCTCATTGCAAATGAGAATCTGATTGCTAATTGTTTGTCGAATCAACTGTTGTATGATGTGGAAAAATCACGTTGTCTAGATCTTGAAGCTGAGATGTCTAAAGTTCATAATGAGTCAAAAGATATTTCAAAACTTGAAAGGGAAAACATAAATTTGCAATTAAAGTATCAACATCTTCAAGAAAGTTTTGATAATAACAAATCACAAACATCACAGGAAGCTCCTGATTTTAACTCATTCTTTAAGATCAAGAATCTGGAACATCAGATTCAAGAAAAGGACAACGTGATTAGAGACTTGAAAGTTCTAGTCTCTAATGTGAATGACAGAAGATGTGAGCCTTATAATGCTAACGATGTCACTGCTCTTATTGAACAAAATGAATGCGTTAGAGTAGAACTAGAAGAGGTGAAGCAGCATTACAAGGAATTGTTTGAGTCTATTCAGATCACGCGTGCTTCCACTAATGAAAAGACATCTTCCTTGTTAACACAGATTGAGGATCTAAAGGCTCAATTAGAAGGCAATTTGAAAGTTGCCGCTAGAAGTTCTGTCAAAACAAAAGTTCTTGCTCCTGGTATGTATGCCATAGATGTAGAACCAATCCCTCCTCGCCTTAAGAACAATAGGAATGCTCATTTAACCTATATCAACCATCTTAAGGAGAGTGTAGAAACAGTTAGGGAGATTGTAGAGGAAGCTAGAGTAGTTAAACCACTGGATAATGTACTTAACTATGCTTGTCAATACACTAAGCTTTCTCAGGAATTGGTAGAATATGTTATTGGCACTTGCCCAAAAGAATTCACCGAAAGAGATAGCAAGGCTCCTTCTATCCCTTTAACTAGGAAAAAGCAAGTTACTTTTACTGATACATGCAGTACATCTACTAATAACACACAGAAACATGGAGTGCACCAGAAAACTCAACCGTCTAATGTCCAGGTGATTCCTTCTACAGGAGTAAGCAGTTCCACTCGTGCAAGCGGATCAAAGCCTAGAAGCAATACAAAGCACAATAGGATCCTGCCAGCTAAGAGTGTGAATAACAAGAAAGTAGAAGACCATCCTAGAACAAATAAGTCTGTTTGGACAAAAGTGAATCGAGTTGATTCTAGCATTAGCTCTAAGCATGTTGTAATTAATTCGAATTCTGAATCTGTGTGCAAAACGTGTAACAAATGTTTGAATTCTGCAAATCATGAAATGTGTGTTGTTAATATTTTGAGCTCTGTGAATGCTACCCCCACTGTTAAAATTGTCTTGAATAAAGGGAAGCAGATTTGGAAACCAAAAGGCAAACTGTCTGATAACAGTTTGAACAAGACTAAGCAGATTTGGAAACCAAAAGGCAAACTGTCTGATAACAATTTGAACAAGACCAAGTAGGTTTAGAAAGCAACGGGCAAACTATTTGCTAGGCTTCCTGTGACATGTACTACTATGTCAGCTAACCGACAGGACCCCAACACAAATTGGGGATCTGAAATTCCAAACCCTCCAAATTCGATTGTTTTCAAATGCAGGTGGTACAAATCATCCTTTGGTATCTGGACTCAGGCTGTTCAAAACTCGATTTAGAGGAATAAATGGCTCCTGTACGCATCAGTTCAGGACCCGAGCCTAAAATGATGTTTGGACAAAATGATGATGCTTGATCAAATCAGTTCAAACCTTGTTTCTCAAATGTCACAAAGGCGTCTGCTGGCATCTCTTCAGGCCCCGTTCCTCAAAGAGAAGAAAGGTGTACGCTTCAGTGCGCTTTATCTTCAACAGAAGAGAAATCTTCTTGTTCTTGATCATTCTCATCAACAAGTTTCATATTTTTTCCATGCTCGTTCAGTCGTTAAGTGGATCAACGTAGATCAGCTGGTATTCTAATTCACTAGATCAAAAATGGCAATCACATATGCAATTTTTGAAGGGGAGAATAGTGAATCTAATGTGATCAACACGGTTAAACTTGGTCTCTCAATGTGTATGAAACGATCGAATGTGAAAAAGATGTGAAAAAGAAGAGATGAACAGATTCTTCATTGCTCGGAGTGGTTACATATTAGAAAGGGATACCTTCTCTTGGATCTACAGAAGTTGCAAAAGAATCATATCTTCCGCATTTCAGTTGATATTCGTCAGAACACAAACTTTGTTGTCCCTTCTATCTATATTCAGCTATTCTGGAATACTCTGACTCATGATGTAAAGACTGGGGTTTATAGCTTTCAAGTCAATGAGCACTGGCTTACTCTAAGTGCTGATCTTCTTTGGAAGGCCTTAAATGTCACTCCTGCAGACTCAGCTCACCCATTCGAGTCACCTCCAGCTGGTAAAACGGACATAACATTCACAAGGAGAAGAGTTCCTTTAAACTGGTTGATGAAGATGAAGTTCAACCGGCTCTTGAACCTCATATGGATGATTATGAGTACAATCTATAACAAGGTACTCAAATGAGCTTGGAAGTTTGTTGGATATTAGAAAAAGACTCGGTCACCCCGTGTATTTTACTGTTTCATATAGCTCGTAGTTTAATAGTTTATAG